>JBCFYV010001039.1:0-57457 GCA_039000515.1 Timema cristinae | reverse complement strand
TTTTTTTTGTTTTTTTTTCTTTTTCAAAATCTCATTCTCCTTAGTCTGTAGAAAAGACAATTACACAAATTTGGGAAATATATGATGGGGGTAAAAACCTAAAAAAAAATTTGTCCCGGGCTTGCTTTTTGA
Source organism: Timema cristinae (assembly GCA_039000515.1). NCBI lineage: Eukaryota > Metazoa > Arthropoda > Insecta > Phasmatodea > Timematidae > Timema > Timema cristinae. The sequence goes on along the minus strand of JBCFYV010001039.1, from coordinate 57,325 downwards.
AATCATTTTAGGTGTTTAAAAATTTAAAAAAAAAATTTTTAAAATTTTAAAAATTTTAATTTTGAAATTTTTTATTTTCCAGTAAAAGAAAAAAAAATTTCATTGGGATATATTTTTTTTCCCAAAACTTTGTATATAAATGCAAAAATTTAATTTTTTAAGTTTGATCATTTTTTTCCTTTTAAAATTTTAAATTTTGTAATTTGAAAAACGGGGATTTTTTTTATAAATTTTTAAATTTTAAAGTCCCTAAGCCCTTATAAAACGTGTCTTTTTTCCCGGGTTCCCCAACCGGGAAACTTTTTGATGATTAGGGTTCAAATCAAATCTAGTTCCATTTTGTCAGACCTAAGTCAAATATTAAAATTTTGAAAATTTTTTAAGGTTAAGAATGAATTTTTACTGTTATTTTAAGTGTCTTTTTTGGTCCTCTTTTGGAATCGAACCAGAAATTTTGATTTTTTATCTAACACTGTGTCAAAGGGGTTAGTAGTCAAAAAGTAATTTTTTTAAAATTTTTAAAAAATTTAAACATCTTTTTAATGCCCTTTCTTGATGGGAACCCCCAAAATTTACACGTTTGGAAAAATAAAATTTTTATTAAAATATTTTTTTATCACAGAAAAAAGTGAAAAAATTGTGTTTTTGTAAATTAAAAATTTAATTTTGGAAAATTTTTTTAGCCCCCCTTTTGGGGAAGAATTTTGGTATGAGCCCTTTAGTGTATAAGGGTAAATTTTTCCCCGTTTTACGTCATTTTAAAAAATAAATTGACTGCGTCTGTAAGTGACGTCGGGGCTTTGTAAACGTCAGTGATTTGAGGCGGGTGTGGTGTGTAGGGTTTGAGTTCCGCAAATGGGGGTCACTTTTTTTTTGGGTCGAAATTTATTAAAATTTTGGGGGGGGACGTTTTTTTGGGTCCCCCTCCCATTTTTTTTATTGATTTAAGGCCCCCGACGTTTTTGGGTTGTTCGGGACGTTGGGTGGGTTTATTCACCCTGATTGTTTATTGACTGCAGGTCGTTTAATTATTCAAAATGGGGGCGTTTTATTGGTCGGCCTGCCATGTTTTATTGAGAAAAGCTGTTGTTCGGGAGGTGGGCGGGTTGCTAGAGATATTTTTGGGGGACTTCCCTGATTTTTTGTATTGAGAAGGTCGAATTTTTAAAAATTTTGGGGAAAGTTTTATTGCTTTCACCCTCCTGTTTTTTTGGTAAGGTCGCCCTGACGTCACCTGTTGTTTGGACGGTAGGTAGGTTGCTATATTTTTGTGATTCATCTAAAATTGTGTTTTGATTTTGGTCACCCGGTGATGGGACTTTTCAAATGTGTGGTCGCGTTTTGCGTGGGTTTCCGGGCCCCTTTGCTGGGGTTTTTTTTACGTTTAAATATGTTTAAACCAGGTTTTTAAAAAAAAAAGGGGTAAAGGTTTGAAATTTGTTTAAATTTTTAGTTATTTTTATATAAAAATAATTGAAAAATTTTAACGTTCTTACTACAAATCAAAAATTTGGGGGGTTTAAAAATTACATAAATAAAAAATTAATCCCTTTTTTTAAATTTTTATTAAAAAAAAAAAATACTTTTTTCCCCAAAAATTTTTTTGTTACCCTTAAAAATAAAGTGCTTGGTGAAGATAGTCAAAATATGGGATGGATGGGGGGTTAAAAAAACGTTTTGGGGGAGGAAATGTCTTAAAAGTCGTTTTTTGGGGTTGGTTTAGATTTTTTACTGTCGTGTGATATTTTTTTAAAGTTGTCGAGTTTTTTTTGTCCGTAGACAGGAGATTTTGGAATGTTTTTTTTTATCACTCCCAATTTCCAAGCCAAAAAGTTTTTTCCCCAACAAGAAAAAGCGCCCATGGTGGATCGAATTTTCCCCCAACCTTTTCCCCAACATTTCGGACCCAAAACGGCATTTTTTTGGGGGGAAAATTTCCCTTGGGGGAAAACGGTGAGATTAGCGTTTAGAACTCGATGAAAACATCGTGGGGTTTAAAAGTTGGGTCAGGAAAGAGCCCCACCGCCACGTGTTTGTTTGTTTGGTTTGGGTAAAGTCTTGGTTAGCAACGGGGAAAAATTCACCCTGCCCATATTCAGCTACTTTTTCATCGCTGCCTGGTTGGGTTTTTTGCCCTTTTAAATTCAACAGCCCCCCCACAATTAAAGCTATTTTGGGGGTTTTGTCGTGTCGTCGGTGATTGGACAAAATTTAAAATTCTGGGCGTGTAAAATCTGACGAATCGTCCCAACTTTGTTTTTTTTAACGCGAAAGGGGTGTTGTGGACAAGGGGCGGTACCCCCCAAAAATTTTGGTTTTATCAAATCAAAAAGGGGACTTTTTTAGCCCTAACGTGGGGATGAAGCCCGGGCCGGTGGACGGGAAAAACCCCCTTTTTGTTTATTATATCGAAAGGAAAAAGGGGTTTTATCAAATTTTTGTTTTAAAATTTGGCCCCAAATTTGGGAAAGAAAAAACAAGCCGGGTTTTATAAATTGAAAAAACCGACGATTTTTTCTTCCCCGATGAAAACTTGGCTGTCGGTGATCACCCATTTCCTTTTTCGAGTTTACGAAAAATAAAAAATAAAGAGGCCGCGATGAGTTATAGGGGGGGAAAAGAAAATGTTAAAAAAAATTAAAGGGAAATACCTTTTATAAAAGGGGGGGAAAACCCCCTTTTTGGGGGCCCCCTGAAAGTAATTTTGGGACAGGGCCAAAGGAGGTTAAACAGCGTGACGGCCGGGGTCGTTTTTACACAATTTGGGGGTTTGAGAACAGGTCTGGATTTCAGGTCCAGGGGCCCCCCCTTTGGAAAACGGCAAAAGACACCCAATAGGGGCCGCAACACCGGAGGCTAGCCTTGGGCCCTTTGGGGTTTTACCTTTTCGTGTCGAGGTTTTTTCAAGATTTAGTCTCCCCTAAGGGGGTGTCTGCCGTATGAAAAAAAAATTACCCCCAAAATTTTGGAAAAAAATAAAACCCAAACCCAATGGGGGGGGGGTTTTTGTTGTTTTTAAATTGAAAAAATAAGGCGGGACGAGTAAAATTTTTGGGGTAATTGGCCCAAAGGAAAGCCCTTTTATAGATTGAAATTTTCCCCCCGCAGAGTGGTTTTTTGATGAAAATTTAAAGGGGGGTTTTAAAAAATTTAATTTTTCCTCACATTAAAAACCTTTGGGACACCGCCCCTCGTACTAAGTAAAAAAAAACCGGTTTTGGGGCTTTGAAAGGTCTGTTTTTGAACTGTAACTAAAATCCCCTTCCCCTCTGTTGAAGGCGGGTGTGCGACCCCCCCTCCTGTGGATTTTAAAGTAAAGGGCCCAACAAAAAGAAACTTTATTGAACATGTCTCGCTGATTAAAGGGTTTTTTGTTCTGAGGGGGGTATCCCCAACCCCGAAAAAATTTTTTTTTAACGGGGGGGACGTGCCGACGTTGTAAAAATTTTATAAAAGGGGCCCTTTGGTTTTTTGGTTTCCATTTAAAAAGGACGAAACGATGAGGTTTCTGTGAATCAGTTAAAAAGGTTTCGTGTTAAAACTCCCCACAAAACCCCGGGGGTTTAAACCTTTGTGAATAAAAAAATTTTTTGGGGATCCCCCCTTGGGAAAAAATTGTTTAAACTCACATTTTTGGGGAATTTTGGGGTTTAGGGTTCACGGATTGACGTCCACCCCGATTGAGGGGGGTTTTGGGGCAGGCTTTGTAAAAAAAAATTTTTTTATAGCGAGTGAAATAGTGGGCAAAAATTTTCCACGTGTTTCAAAAAGGGGGTTTGGCGTCCAAAAATTTTCGCCCCGTACTCGGTTTTTAAATTGCCCGCGTCTGTGAGAATAAAACCTCTTTTTTGCAATTTTTTAAACCCCGCAACGATACATTTTTAAATTTAGGGGGGAAAAATATTAAAAATGTGGGCGTTAAACGCCCCAACCAAGTGGGGGGGGGGCCCGGGTGTTTAACAAGTAAATTTTCCCGTGGTAAACCCTTTTGTTCTCTGTGGATGCGGGGAAAAATTTTTTGGGGAGGGTACCAAAAAAAAATTACCTTTCCCAGGGGGGTGTCGGAGGGTCTCTACCGTAATTAGTTAAAGTCCCCTAAAAAACCCTGTAGGTTTTTGTCTGTCGGGGTTGTAATAGGTTTTTTTTTTTTTAGAGAGATATTGTTTGATGAAAAAAATGAATTTAAAAGTTGTTGACGCAGCGATTTTTTGTCCCCTGCGCCGGTGCCCCGTCCCCCCACCAGTGAATACGAAATAAAATTTAATGAAGAGAGGCCCCCAAAATCCGCCCCCCCGGGGAAAAAAAAAAACCCAATGGGGCGTCATTGCCCAGGGAAGTGTTGGTTTGTATTCGACCATTTATTTTTTTAATTACCGTTTGAATGCATTTTTCGTGGAAAAGACCCGAGTTCTTTTTTAAACCATCCTAATTAATAAAAATTTTATTTTTTTAGCTCTTTTTTTCCCCCTTTTGGGGTCTGGCCCCCCACCTTCAAAAAAAAAGTCGTTTACGTTTTTTTCCTTTTAAAAAGGCCACGTCCCTCGACCGTGATGACCCCTTTTTTAATATATCCCCGATTTTTTGCCCGGGTTCGCGTGTGCTTGTGGGCCCAAAAAATTTTGTAAAAATTTTTGGTAAGGGCTTGTTTTCCCACCGTTTTCCCCCCCCTCAAAAAACAACGGTTTGAAAAATAAAAATTCCCCCGCCCCAAAACGCGCCGGGAACCGGCCCCCGTTGCATTTTAAAAAAGGGTTTTTGGATGACGGGACCGATGTTTTCTCTCTCTCCCTCCTTTGTTAAGACTAAGTAAAATTAAACCCCCGTCAGGTATTTTTATTGTTTTTCTTTTAAAATGAAAAAACCGTACGGTGGGGCCGGGACCCGATTAAAAAAATTAATGGATATGAACGGGGACGGGTCTCGGCGCGTTTTGGGGCGGATTTTTTCGATTTTTTAAAACCCGTTGTTTAGGAGGGGGGGGAAAGCGGGGGGGGAAAAAAAAAAGCGTTACAAACAGGTTGCATTTTTTGGCCCCCCTTTTAGCGACACCCCGCCCCGGGAAAAAAGTCGGTGATTATTTAAAAAAACCCCCCGTATCAGGGGGTCGGGGGGCGTGGTTTTAAAAAGGGTAAAAAAGCGAAAAGACTTATTCGAAGGTGGGCCCCGCCCAAGGGGGAAAAAAGGAAAAAGTAAAAAAGATATTTTGTTTAAATTTTATGGAGTGTTCAAAAACGAACCCCGATCTTTTCGAGGGAAAAATGCTTCAAAACGGTGAACACGAAATCCGTTTCAATGTTTTTCACAAAAACCTGATCGTTTGCCCGTATTAAAGGGAATCCAAAAAAACATTTGTCCTTTTGATAAATTTTTCAAACGTCGGAGTCCCCCCCGCCTTTTTACACATTGTTTTGGGGTTGGAAAACCCTCAGAAACGGCCTTTAATACGCGAGAATGTTAATAAAGGTTACTTTTTGTTGGGCCTTGATTGATCCCGACAGTGGGGGACAGGCTCCACCAGCCCTTTGACGAGGGGAACGTGAGATTTGAGTTACAGTTCAAGACGACCCCTTTACAGCCATAACTGTTTGTTTTCTTGAGTACGAGGGGACGGTTTTTCTATAGATTTAATGTGAGGGGAAAAAATTTAATTTTTAAAACCTGAATTTTCATCAAATAGAACCTGTGGGGGCAAAATTTAATCTTAAAGGGACATTTCCTTCGGACCAATTCCTCAAAATTTATGTCCCGCTTATTTGTGGTCAATTTAGACCCCCCACTAAACCCCCGGGCCCATTGGGTGGTTCTATTTTTTCCCAAAATTTGGGGGGTTTTTTATACTACGGCAGACGAGAGCTTAGCGATGATAGATCTTTTAAAAAAAACTCGCACGATGGGGGTACAACCCCAAACGACTCCAAGGTAGCCTCCGGTGTGTCGGCCCTTTGCTGTCGTTTGCCCTTGCCAAGGGGCCCCGGTGGAGCCTGAGGAGATTCACAGATTTTCTCAACGTCAATTGTGTAAAAACACCGATGGCCGTACGCTGTTCCGTCGCTTTGGGGCCCTGTCCCAAAATGTACTAGCAGGGGTGCCCAGGTGTGTTCCAGCATTAGATATAAAAGGTTACTATAAATTTTTTTTAATCATTTTTATTAATTATTGAATATGAAAATTCTGTCGGCCATCTTTTTTTTCATTTATGTAAACTCGAAAAGGTTGTGGGTGATCCCAGTAGCCTAGTTTTTACGACGAGAAACAATGTGTGTTTTCAATTCAAAAAAACCCGGCTTGTGTTATCCAAATTTGGGTGCAATTCTAAAAAAAATTTAGATAAAGCTTGTGCCCTTCGATTAAAAACAAAAAAGGGGAAATTTTTTTCCGTTTCCCCCCGGAATTCTCCCACTACGTGAGGGCTATAAATGTCCCCTTTGTTATTTGATAAACTCAAATTTTTGGGGGTGTACCGCCCCCGTCCGACTCCCCCCGGGGCGTTAAAAAATGCAAATGCTTTTGGGACGATTCGTCGATTTCCGCCGAGAAAATTTTTATAAATTTTGCAATCCGAGACGCGACGCCCCCAAATATAGTTTTAAGTGACGACGGTTAATGGGCTCAGTCTAGCGCAGACAGCGATAAGGTGAGTGTAATTGGTGCGGATGAACACCGTCGTTGTAAAAAAGACTTTCAACTAACGACAACAGAACAAAACGTGGCGGTGGGTCTCTTCCCCTGACCGCAATTTTAGCTCCGTGATTTTTTCATGGTTTAACGTTAATACTCACCCCCCCCCCAAATGGAACTTTTCGTCAAAGAAATCCCTTTTTGGTCCGATGTTTTGCAGAGGTGTAAACTTCGGCCCACATGGACGATTTATCATTTGGTGAAAAAATTTTTCGGCGTGGGGAAAATTGTGTTGGTGTTAAAAAAAACATTAGATCTACCTGTTAGGGGCGAAATAAAAATCTGTACAATCTTGAAAATTATAACGACATGTAAAATATCAAAACCCACCCAAAGTATCGACGTTCTAGAAATACGTCCCTCCAAATTTTGTAGCCCCGCCCGACCCTATCCCATATTTTGACTATCTGCCCCCTTTTGGGGGTCTTTGTATTTTTTGGATAACATAATAAATTGTGAATATGTTTTTTTTTTATTTAAAAAAATTTTTGAAAAAACTTTATTTATTTTTTCATTTTGTAATATTACCTTCTTTTAAAAGTTTGTAGTAAGAGCGTTAAAAATATCAATTATTTGATAATAAATAATAAAAATTTAAAAAAATTACAATTATTTACATTTTTTTTTAAAAAAATTGGGCATATATTTTAAAATAGTAAAAAAAAAAACCCCAGCTACGGGGCGTCCCGAACCGACGTCGACGCGAACACTATTTTAAACTATAGTCCAAAGGCTGACCAACAGTCAAAACTCAATCAGGGTGAGCAAAAAATTAGCATCCTCTCCGTCCCGAACAAAGGCTGCGTCAGGGCTGACCTTACAAATAAAACATGGCAGGGTGACGCAATAAAAGTCACCAAAATTTTTAATAATTTGGACCTGCAGTCAATACAACAATAGGTGAGTCACTATAATTCTAGCACCCGGGGTACCGTCCGAAAACAGGCTTTTCAAAAAAAACATGGGGGGCGAGCAATAAAAGTACCATTTTTGAATAAATTTGCGACCCGCGTCAATACAACAATCAGGATGACGTCACAATACTATATCTTGCATACCCGCCCACCGTCCGAACAAAAGGTTTACTCAATAAAAAAAAGGCAGGGTGCGCAATAAAAAAGTCACCTTTTTTTGAAAATTTTGCGAAAAGCAGTAATAAACAATCAGGATGACGTACAATACTTATTTTGAACCCCCTACAGTCCAAAAACAACAGGTTTTCTCAAAAAACAGGCAGGGCTGACGCAATAAAACTCCCTATTTTGAATAATTAGCGACCCGCAGTCAATAAAAAAATCAGGGTGACGTCAAATATATTCTCAAAATACCTGCCTCACGTCCGAAAACAGGCAAAAACAAAAAAAATGGGGGGCGCGCAATTTTAAAAAATACCATATTTTGAATTTTAGGACCCGCAGTCAATACAAAAAAATCGGATGACGTCAATCTAAATTTAGAACCCGCCTAAGTCCCGAACAACAAACTTTTTTCAATAAAACATGGAGGGTGACGAAAAAAACTATCATATTTTGATAAATTTGGGCCCGATCAATAAAACAATCAGGTGACGTAAATACTACCTGGGGTCCTTACGACGCAGTCAATTTTTTTAAAAAAGTAGTAAAACTGAACATGTACCCCTTTTACTACTGGGCCTATCACCCCCAAACACAAAATTGGGGGGCCCCCTTTTTAAAAAATTTGGGGACAAAATTGCCATTAGTTTTTTAATAATTGTTTGATATTCATTGTTCAATCCTAGTTTGTGGTGATAAAAAAAAAATTTTTTACCTTTGAAAAACAAATTTAAAAGTTTTGTAGATTTTTTAATATATACTTTTGGGGAGAAATTGTATTTTATTGATTAAAATAAAAAGGGTAAAAAAAAAAACCTTTAAAAAAAACTACGTTTTTTGAGTATTTAAATTTTTAAAAAGTTTTATTTTTTAATTTTTTATTTTTTTTTCCCCTCATCAAATGATATTAAAAAAAGTCCTAAATTGATTATATGTAAAAACCCCTTTCCCCAAAAACTTTTCCCTTTATTTAAAGGGGGAAAAAAATTACAAAGAGGGTAACTTTTTGTAGGGATTTATTTTACGGGGGTTTTTATAAAAAAAAAAAAAATTTTGCCCCATAACGTACAAATTAAATTTAAAAAGTATATAGTCTCTTGTACTTCTTCCCCCCTTTTTGGACCCGTAATTTGGAAATTTTCAAAATTTCAGTTTTTCCCTTAAAAAAAAGTTCCTTTTCAATTTTAACTCCTGGGTTCGGTAAAGGAAAATTTTGCCCGGAAAAAAAAAAAAATTAAAAGGGTTTAATAATTTTTTAGTGGTTTAGAATTTCTCTTGCGACTATTGAACAATAGACTAAAAATTTTTATCTAAAAAACCTCCCCAAATTGTGGAAAAGGTTGCAAATTTTTTGAAAAAACCAGTGGTGGGATTGGGGCCAAAGCAAAAAGGGAATTGTTCCCCAATAGCGGCCTAATGACGCGATGCCATGTGGCATCGATGGAGCGCAGGGGATCAGGAATAACTGAGCTTTTGAGAAGAAAAAATTTAATAGAATTCTATGTACTTAAATTTAACTTAAAATCTTCCTTTAAAATTGATCAGAAATTGTTTTTTTAGTTGGGAAAAAAATGTACCCTTTCCATTTAAAAGTGAAAAAAAAATGGCAATATTAATAATTTTAAAAGGGGTTGGTGGTTTTTGGCAGGGGTAAAAAAACCCAAAAGGTTTTTAAATTTTATTGGTTTGGTTTCTTTCAAATAAAATAGGGTTGACACATTTAAGTTCATGTTATTATTTCAGTTGTTGTGATGAATTTAAAACCCTTTTTTTCATCCTTTTTTCCCTAAATTTCCATTAGTAAAAATTACAAAAAAACCGCCAAAACCTTCGCTTCATTTGTCAAAACGTATTATCAAACAGAGTTCTAGATTTTGGGCCCTTCCCATTTCGTTCTCTGATATCCATTGGGGGTTTTTTTTTCCCCCTTTTTTGGGAATTATTTAAAAATTAATTACGCAGTATAAATAGTTGAAAATATTAATTTCCTAAAAAGAGTCCCCCGCTTTGGTGGTTAAGGGTTTTTAAGCTTTTGGGAAAAATCGTCCGGAAAGGTGGCCCCTAGCAAATTTTTCCTTCCCCAAAACCCCAGAAAAAAGAGGTAGAAAAAAATGTGATAGTTCCAAAATATTTAGAATGTAAGTAAGAAATACTCATATTTTTTTTGAATTTGTGAGTAAATCTTTAGTATAATTTTGGAATTTTGAAATAGAGGTTTTTGAATTTCATTATGTTAAAGCTAAAGTTTTGCCACTGAACATTTACATCTGATTGGACTTCTCCCTTCACTATATAATATCTTACTCTGTGCTTCTACCTACATGTAGATTGGTGACCGTTTGAAACCCTCCTTTGCTAAGATCTAGATTTGGTGATATGATGCATTATATAAGTAATCGTTTCAAAATTTCTTATTGAACATGTAATGATATGAAATTATACATTATCAATATGTTATTATTTAAATCTATATTCAAAAATTACTATATTTAATATTCGAGCGGGCTGTAAGATTTATTTGTGTAGAACTGTGAGTTGTAAGGTGTGGTGAAATCCTTCTACGTCTCTATTTAAAAAAGACATCGCACTTCGTGGAAAGAGACGCACTGGATGACCTCACCCCTTTTTCTTCTAGGAAGCTTCGAGAAGGAAATGTCGCTTGATATACCCCTTCAAATGCGCACATCTCTCACTGTGGTGATCTTCCTTCTCGACAAGAAACACGTATAACTAAGATTCATTTAACGCAATAGTCGGGCTTTTATCAAAATATAAAATGCGTGTGATATCTAGCTAAAAGTAAACAGTTTATTCATTTAAAATAAAAATAAAAGACTACAAAAAAAACACCAGAACTTTAATTTGTAAAATATATATAATTAATTATTAAAATAATATCACCCTTACGATGGCGTATTAGACATTTCTTTATCAGGCTTAGCGTTTTAATTATTACATAATGGCTTCCAACGTGGAGGGCCTGAAAGCTGAGTTTAAAAATATTATATACATTAATTCAGTTCACAACCCGAGAAAGTGAAAGTGAGTAGCTCAAAGAACAGTGAAAGTGCCGAAAACAGCTTAAGACTTTAAAAACAAAACAAAAAAAAAAAAAAAAAACAGGTGGACTTAGAAGAAAGAAGTTCCCCCAAGCAGGCGACGTCGGAAGAAGAAGTTTCCAAAGCAGGTGACTTACAAAGGGAGAGCTTCCAAATCAGGTTGCATTCCAAGAAGGTCAGAGCTTCTAGGACTACAGGTGAGGTACGCAGGAGAAAAACTTACGTAAGTCCATCAACAACAACAAAAATTGCATCAAATATGGAAGAGATAGACAGTAGTAGCATGGAGATAACCTTCCCCTTGCACAATATTCCCAACCAATAGTAAAGAACATTCTTGTTTAGAACTATCTGATCAGGAACAAGTGAACAACATATTAATAAGGTAGTGAACCAATAGCTATATGATAAGAAGAAGACTTAAGGGGAGTGGAGAATGTTTCAAAGGTAGAAGGTATAGCTCAACAAACCACTCTCAGCAAATGACCTCAATGTAATATTAATGCAGTTAATGCAGCAAATGAAAGAGAGTAGTGAAAAGTTGAGTCAGAAATAGATGAAAGGTTTGACAAAAATAGTCAGGAGCTACAAAAAAAAGTCAGGAGCTACAAAAAACTAGCCAGGAGCTACAAGAAATAAAAAATAAAGGTTAATGAAAGCAATGAAAATATTCAGAACTAAACATTAAGTTTGATGAAAAAATTTAAAAAATGTAAATGAACAATTCAACAGGTTAGAACAAGAATTACATAGTAAATTTCAAGAAGTACAAAACGACTTTGACACAAATTACAGAAAGTACAACAAAAAACTAAAAGTGACCAAAATGCAGGTAAGGGACGAACTACAGACCTAGGGAAAACTGTAGTAAGTCAGAAAAGCAGACGAATGAGCAGATAAAAGAACTCAAGATGAAAGGAAAAATTTGAAGTTTAGACGGGGACTCTTTAATTTCTAAGGTTAAAAATACTCAGGAAAGTTGCGAAAAAAATAAAAATGAAATTCTAGAACGGGTACAAAATTTAACAGAACGGTTTGCGACTGTTGAAAAAGAGCAACAAATATATAGTGATACCTTAAATTCCAAAAATGACCTCTTTGATGGACACACTGTACCAGATGTGTACATAAAGGAAATAGTTGACCACCAATTGGACAAATTTAAGGACAACTTGACAGAGACTGTGGACAAGACGTCACAAACAGTCAAACAAATGCGACAACAATTAGAACAGGCTAAGTCAAAATATGACGAAGGGTAGTAGAAAAAGGGACGCTAATTACCAATGGTGCCTATTATTTATTACCCAGTACAGGCATACAGAATCATTAATGGAATCTGTACCCCCTTCAGTGGAAATAATGATTGGGTGCATGCTGTACAATTTTTGAAAAAGATGGATAGACTTTTTGAAAATAGTAAACTCATTGAAGCACAAAAAAATAGCATTTTTTAATTTCCCAAAGTTAGTAGGTGAGCTGAAGCGTGGCTGAATAATCATGAGGCTGAATATACATCCTATGAAGCAATAAAGATACCTTTTCGTAAAAGATTTTGGGTCCGTGTTAAGCAGGACAAATTGTAAAATTATATTTTTACAGGCCGGTATGATCCACATCGAAGGGCCTATTTTGTGACTATTACAATAGATATGCCATGCAGGCAGGGAATTTGGAATCCCTTTGACGAGGAAAGATTAGTAAATCAGTTATTGCCACTTCCCAAGTGAAATACAAGATGCTCTTATAGCTGTAGAGTAAAAACTAGCGTTGAAATGAGAGAAAAACAAAGAAATATTTGATGAGCGCTCTAGGAGAGAAAGGTCGAAACCACATATGCAAGATAGCTCATTTCAAAAATGGAGGAAACCATTTAAATAGGGAGAGTAGATATAACCAGGGCAGACCTATCCAGAGATCAAACCCAGGAGTCGAGAAATCGAACTTGGGAAAATTCCAATAATCAGGGAAAAAAATTTTTAATCCTAATTACATAATTAATCAAAAGGGAAAATTATTCTAATCCAAAATTTTCAAAGGGAGATTTTTCTAGACCACCAGGGGATAGGATAAACTTAAAATCCAAAGAAAAGAACAACAAGGGTAACGTTAGTCAACAAAGAAATCAGCTGATGAACACAGACCTTGAAAAAATAGAACCAAAACCCACTAAAAACCCATGCCATTGTTCATGAAGAACCGGGACAAAATTACAAAAAAAATTGTCAGACAAGTCATTGAGTTGCCCGACAACATGAATCCACTCAAGTTAGAGAAAGGGCGATACTTTAGAAAACTGTCAAAAAAATATTTGTGGAAAAAAAGATGGGGGGGTTAGGCTATGTTTAGCGCTAGACGAGCAAATCAATATTAATATATTTATATTAATGTTGTCCATTGATTCCACAATCGCCTGGCAAATTTCATTGTGATGTCAAATAAGGAGAGTTTCATATCATATAATTGTTTATATGTAATAGGTGTTCAGAATGAACCTAGGTATGTACAAAGAAGAAATGCATTTACTTTGTAACTAAATGCGACTTAGGTTTGTAGTTACTAGAAATCCCACGCGGATTTGTGCGTTGAATGTATATCAACGTTAGTAGTTACTAAAAATCGCACGATTTTTCTAAGAAAATGTATTGTTACAAAGCAGAGAAAGAAAAAAGATGGAGAGTGACCCTTGTCCATCATATTCAATTCAAAAAAAAAAAAAAAAAAAAAAAAAAAAATTCTTTGACAAAGAAATGGTTAAAGTAAACAACTATAATGGCCAGTAAGGCAGGTAGATTTTTCTACATGAAAGTAAGAAAAATAATTTTCTTTTTTCTTTTTTTTTTTCCTATCTCACATATATTTCTTTCTCTGACTTTTATTGTAATAGAAGATTTTTTTTTATGTACATGTATTAAATTATATCATAAATTTGGTAAAACTTTAAGTATAATTTTAATGAAATAAGGATAATAAATAAATTAGTTCAAGGTTTCGATGAATATTAAATTCTATGTATTCTGTATATTATATTAAGCAAAGATGATTAATATTGAATTATGTGTTGTTACTACCAATGTGTTAAGCAAGAATGATTAAAATGGAATTATTTGTGTTGTATTATTTCAATGTTATATATTAAGTGTGTCATCTTTTACTAGGACAAGCAGTGTTTAGATAAATAATAATAATTTATCATGGGTTTATCATAGAAAAGTAGTGTATGTAATTCATTAAAAGTGCCTTAAAAGTAATGATTTCAAAAGATCTACTCATCAGTAACAGTCGGGAAATTTTAAAGATAGAATTTAAATGCAGTATCACACAAGGGTCAAGGTATGAACCTATTACAAAAAATAAAAATGTTAAAATTTGCAAGAAATGTTATAGGCCAAACGAAAATGAACGAGTATTAAGAATCTTTGATACAGAGTTAAAAAAATTTTTTTGACCGATCTAAATGATCGATATGAATTAAATATAATTGTTTACGACATCCAGTAATGATCGTTCATGGTAAAGTACCATCATAAATGCAAGATGTCTAAAGAAAAGGAGGTTATTGTTTTAAATTCGCTTGGTATGGATAGGTAGTTATGCAATGATATGAATTATAGTCGTAGGTTTAATATCTAGTCTTCGTGGAAGATACACCAGTTGAAGGTGAAGAATTCGTCGTTGATCCTAATTGCACCAAATAAGGTGAGCTCCGTCGTTGATCCAATATACTTAAGTTGAGTTAAGTCGTTCAAAATAAAAATAGATATATATATATATATGGGAAGAATTGCCCATAAAATCTATTTGAGTCTACATCATTGAAGAAAGGTAAGATAATAGTCGACATAATTCGTTTTGTTTAATCCTATACCAGGGAAGGAATTAAAGTTGTCTGATGTGATTTTCTGGTGTGTTTCGTAAACAAATTAAAACAATATAATTAATAACAAAACTAGATAAAAGTATTCAATGGTGAACTAAAGGAGAATGTCAAATATTTTGTCTTGGGCCTATAAAATAAAAAATAGCTGGAGCAAAGGCTGATTTAATTAAAGTTCTATTAAAAAAATAAAATAAAGTTAACTTAATTGAAATCAAATTGATTTGATTAAAACATTGTTAAAGAACAATGGATAATAACCATGATATTAAGGAGGATCGATCAATGAATATTGAGATAGATAATTTAAAACGTTGTGTATTAATAAAATGTTTAATATAATGGCATTGTATTAAAACAATTAATTAAGGGTTTTATCTACATTGTTTTAACATATTATATTAAATATGTCAAATATATTGTATTAAGTAAATAAAATATAATTTTGGTTAAATATTTTAGAACTAAGATTTTCTGAATAATGCTATTGGATTAAAAAAAAACTAATAAAGAAAACAAATTATTTAAGTGTGACACTGTAAAAAAAAAGACTTTTCTGTTTTGTTGTATGTAACAAAGGAATTTCAAGAGAGAAAGTATGGTTGATGACAAACCTTAACTCAACAATTGTACTTAAAAATAATTTTGTTCTGTATATTCAATTTTAAGTGTATTTATAAGAAACTTGTACATTATGTAATTGCTGTTAGATATCACACACGTTCAATCTTTCCAGCAATTAGAGGGGTAACTGTAATGATATGAAATTATACATATCAATATGTTGTTATTTTAAATCTATATTCAAAATTACTATATTTAATATTCGAGTGGGTTGTAAGATTTATTTGTGTAGAACTGTCGAGTTGTAAGGTGTGGTGAAATCCTTCTACGTCTCTATTTAAAAAGACAACGCACTTTCCGTGGAAAGAGACGCACACTGGATGACCTCACCCCTTTTCTTCTAAGAAGCTTCGAGAAGGAAATGTCGCTTGATATACCCCTTCAAATGCGCACATCTCCTCACTGTTGGTGATCCTTCCTTCTCGACAAGAACACGTATAGCTAAGATTCATTTAACGCAATAGTCGGGCTTTTATCAAAATATAAAATGCGTGTGATATCTAGCTAAAAGTAAACAGTTTATTCATTTAAAATAAAATAAAAGACTATAAAAAAAACACCAGAACTTTTAATTTGTAAAATAATATAATTAATTATTAAATAATATCACCCTTACGATGGCGTATAGACATTTCTTATCAGGCTAGCGTTTAAATTATTACAAACACCATGGTGTTGAGCTTGTCTGTCTTGGGGTTAGAGCGCCCACCTCAGGACCAAGGCTCATGGGTTATATAACTGTGAAGGATTTTGGTGCCTACACGTTGGAAACCTCTTCTGTGACGTCCGATCCCATGTTGTGAGTAACAGCCTATCGTTCTTTAGTGCTACCTGTTTGGGTCTTGATCACACTTCATCAGAGGATTGTTCTTTATGGAAATTTGATGCCATTTTTGGATGACGATATTATAAAGATTATATTATTGTGTTATCAGTTTAAATATAGATAAATTAAGTGATTCTAATGAATAATTTATTTACCATCATTACCCCATTTAACAAGGTGATTTAAAGATCAGATATCCTACGTGTGCTATTTAACTTTTTAGGGAACTGCGATGAATAAAATTGGATTGGATCAAGATTAATCCTATACTAATCCTGGCATGGAAAAATTTACGGTCTCGATTAATATTAATATTAGTTGATTTTAATGAAAAGTATGTTTTCTCTTGACGGACGCATGCCCGGACTGCTCGGCGACTACCATGCGAGTGACGACACCTGTACTTTCCAAAATATTTGTTTACGAAGATTCGGTACCGGCGTTGAGTGTATTATACATTCAACGGTACCGGGAACATTCTCTTAGTAATGGGGTGTAGCCGTCTTTTGTCCATCCTCCCTTGTCTTCTGAGAAGAGTTTGCCTAGGGGGCCAATATAGAGAGACAGAAGGATGTTGAACTACGTAGACATTTATTTCTGAAGATAGTATTAATTAAATAAAGTATGAATATCATCATATTAAATCTGATCTGATTATCTCTATTGTAGCGGGCTAACCAGTCAAGCCCTGTATGACCTAAATCAACTTGCAAGAATAACATTTCTCAAAATAAAAGGTAATTGGGTTTCTAAATATCTGCACATATCTATACATGTATAACTATATTTGTTACATACCACACCACGATAACAGCGCTGAACAAGAACGGCTCCATCAGATGTGTACAACTATTCTCCCGGCCAGCGACGCCGCACTTTACCGTCCCGAGCTATCTGTTCAACTGACCTAGGTTCGATGTAGCGTGCGGTTTCTGTGGCTCGTGTTCATATTCCGATTTGAACGTCAAGGGGCGTCATTCCCCCTTCTCCTCTCCATGGTTCATCAGGCTCAGCCGCTATAAAACACCATGGTTCGCTGGGCCAGGACATATTTTTAGTCCAGATTTCTACACGTTGGACGTTCTTCACTCAGAACATATCTACAGCACTAAGGTGGTCACGATGACACTGCCAACGGACAAACTGACCAGCGGAAATAATTCACCGTAATGTTATACATTTAGATTGATAGGGGGTAGACGTCTTTCTTCATCAGCCATTATGTAGGTTTTAGGAACTGTTTCCACGTACTTTGAGATTATCTGTAGCTCTCTTGGGTATATTTTATGTGATGTAGGTTATTCTTTAATCTTCTATGGCTTGCAGTACTAGCCTTCAGTGAAGTCTCGCGTCACTGTTATCTGCTTTGTCCTTAAGACCAGTCGCTTAGTAATAGATGTGTCTCACTCCTTGACCTACACAACCATCTTGTAGTCTGCAGGAACTTGAGGCAAGAAAGGGCTATTTAGGTTGTTATAGGCCTTATATGTATATATAAATGCATATATATATGTATGTATATATAAAATACTTTTTTACAAACAATTCCTATCATCAAATTTTTGACAAATTTCAATTTATAGGTTTTTAGGTACAGTTAGTAGGTATCCATCCTAATCTTACTGTTGGTAAAATGATATTGATTTCGGTGGTCTTGGGATAGAATGCTTGCCTCAGGACCCGATGTTTGTGGGTTCAAATCCAGCTGGGGTAAACGGATCGTTCTCTATAAAAAGATAATTAAAGTACAACTTATTTCAGAGGGGAAGAATATCTATTGTGACTTGTAAAATATCCCTGGAATGTATGTTAATTTGTAATTCCTGATGACATTGATAAGCCCTTTCACTCTCACTCATATGTGTGTGACCTCTGTGCTGATTATAATCAGTCTGTTCAGAAAGCACACGTTAAATACATCAAATAATTAAATATATTATCAAAACTAAGCCTGATATTAAAAATCATTGCCTTACCACAAGCCCCAGCACCATGCTAGTCCTTCTAATGCAGCAAATACCTTTACTGTTCCGTTGATTATAAAAGGTACATCAAAGGTAGAACTCTAACGGGAGCTTTGTAGCACTCTTGCCATGAAAGTGACGTCACAGTTTTCTCACACCCTCCCCCGCTTGTATTCTGGAGTACAAGTAGAGGTGTTCTCGTAATGGACTCTCACACCAGCCCCTAGCTGTGGGAAAACACTTGTTTCTCTGTCTATGTATTCTTCTTCTAAAACCACCCCCAGCCAGGCCACTGTATTCATATCTTTCAACGTTCCTTGTGAAAGGGTTACGAGCAAAAAAAATAGGGTTGTACTGCAGGGATGATTATGGCTGTTGTTAAAACCCTTAAGCCCTCTAGGGCTGAGAGAAATAGAACACACCAAGAACACAGTTAAACCAACATAAAAGTCACTATTTTAAAATAACTTTGTTTTCGATTAAATCTAATAAACCTACCTAATTTAAGAAAGTTGGCGAAGCTAATACTACAAGGCGGATAATATTGCTTGAGTGTGAAGTTTAAACAGTATTACTTCAATGAAAGTTTGATAAACTTGGGCTAAAAAATTATAAACAAAAGTTAATAAATAAGATAACCCGCCTTGGTGGCGTAGTTGGCTAACGCGCTTGTCGTGTTGAGCTCGACTGCTGAGGACAGGGAGATCGAGGTTCGAATCTCGGTCGGGTGAACTGGGAGTGGTATTTCCTAAATGGTTTTTCATTCTTCCTCCACGCAAATGCGAGTTCACTTCCTCTAATTAAAACCTTCCCAATTCCTAATCCATTAGCGTAATTAGTACTCAAAGCGTATAACCCGAACGGGTAGTAAGACGCGGTACTAAATATTATTATTATTATTATTATTATAAATAAGATTGCTGCTTTAGTGGTAGAATATTTTAGAGCGTCACTATCATGTGAGACTAGTCTGAAGATAATGGGGAGATCAAGGTTTGAGTCCCAGTCAGGTCTACTGAGGGTGGTTTTCCTTAAATGGTTTCTCACTCTTATCCTCCACGTAAATGAGGGAAGATTTCCTATAAAATTCCTCCTTCCTCATCCCTAACCCATTAGAGTCGTTATTATATATACGTATATCATGAACAGGTGGTGTAGTTGTCGATACACCTGGTTACAAACCTAGGAGTCCCGGGTTCTATTCCCGGCTGGTACCTAGGGAATCTTTCCTGAATTAAAAACTACCCCGAGGCTCGCCAGAGAATGGTTAGTTAGGTTTACGTTAGTTTTGAGTGTTTTGACTGGTTCCACACCCTCATACCCCCTATCACCCTCTTAGTCACTACCATCATCACCTCATCTCAGTGGGACAAGGAAAGATCCTCCACAGAAAGGATGTACCATTAGTACATTAAGGCGTCCCCTGGACAACGGTACATTAGTACTGGCTAATATTTCCACTTCTGGGCTCTGAATTAAGTAGCCCAGATAAGTAATATTACAGTAGGGCCTCCATAGCCACGGGTAATACGTTCCTAGATCTACCTCGGTTACGTGAAACCACCGATACCACCAAACTATTATCTAACGTGATTTCATGTAACATACAAATACGGCAAAGTTTAATTGATAAATTATTCACAGTAACATTTTACCAACAGTAAGATTTGGATGGATACCTACTATATACGAACGTAAAGTTGTCTACTCTATTACTTAAAATTCTCGGTCGGGTAAACTGGGGGTGGTTTTTCTGAATGGTTTTCCACTCTCTCTCCACGCAAATGCGGGTTCACTTCCTCTAATTCAACCTTCCCAATTCCTAATCCATTAGCGTAATTAGTACTTAAAGCGTATAACCTGAACGGGTAGTAAGACGCGGTGCTAAATATTATTATTGCTTAAAAAATATGCATAGTAACAACATGCGATTCTTTGTATTATATTAAACTTGTAAATTAAAAATGAAATTTATTAATAAAAAAGTTACAAGTTAATATTTACCTTTTTACATAAGACGTAATTTCAATTCAATTATTGAGTAAGCTTGATTATGTTTACCTTATAAATAATTAGTATAAACAGTGTTTTATTGATCAGGTAAAACCTAATTGTACAACATAAGTTTTGTAAGAAGAGAGAGATGAAAAGTATTTCTCTAAATAGGGGCCTAGTTTTATTCACGTTTTATAGACGAACAAGACCTTTTTCCACTTATAGCAGAATTAATTTTGAAGATATTAAGATTGAGTGGCACATCCACTTAGGGGAGGGTGGGCATGTGTGTCATAACTATTATTCTATTTCCTGAAAATATTTATTACTTTATTTTATTTTAAAACTTTTTCTTTATAGAAATTACACACATATGTATATACAGTTTTTTTTAAAAAGGGGGTTAAGAAATTATGGATTTTGTTATACATATTATTATGAGTAGAATGGTTTATTGATGTTACATGACTTCCAGTTGTGTCGATACGTCGGTAAATTCCAATAATAATAATAATAATAATAATAATAATAATGAAAGTGTCTTAGAAATTATAGAAATTATGCATATACAGGTAAAGGCAATTTTGTATTTTATTGATAAAAAATAAATGGTACGGTGCACCACACAGACTTTCTAACGCTTTTATCTTGAAATAGACATTTACTAAAAACTCGTTAGGATTTGTCTAATTAAATAACATACACTGTTACTTACTTTATACAGGGGTGGATTAAGGGCCGTGTGAACTGGGCGGCTGCCCGGGGCGCCAGCTCGAGGGGGCGCCAAACAGTGCTAGACATGACCTAACGTAGCATGGGCGTGATATGAAAATATTTGAAGGGGAAACTCCATAAATGTTAAACATACGCTAAACTTTTCACTTCGAGATTAAACAAAAACTGTTAGGATTACAAATAAAACTATAAGAACCTCTTTTGTTGATAATAACATCCTCTATTTTTATTATAAGTTTAACAAACACTTTAACATTATGAATGGTTTACGTTATAAATGAAAAAAAAAAAATTGGGTGCCATTATTTCAAGCTGGCATTTATAAAATAACTTTTTAAGAATGTCACTAGATTTAATTTTACTCACCACAAAATTATACCAAAGTGTAAAATTTCATAATCGTATCAAAAATTGAACGTTTGTTAAGTTTAAAAACTCCACTATCACGCCCTGTCTGCGTTAGGTTTGGGGACTATTTTCATATCACGCCCAGGCTACGTTAGGTTAGGAGTTGTTAGGTTTGGGGAATATTTTCATATTTTCTGAGATTACAATCACCATGAGAAGTGTGATAACTGGTAGCTAGCAGAAGATTTAAGAACTGCCAAAATAAAACACCAATTAAAAATAAAATTGTTTTTGTGAAAGTTTTTACTGCCACAAGTGACAATAAATCAACTTGTTATGATCATTGCAGATCACATGTTATTATTTTTATTAGCACCGCGTCTTACTACCCGGTCGGGATATACGCGCTTATGTTAATGTGTAATGCTAGGGTGATTGTGAGATGAAATGGAGGACCTACAGTTTAACGTGGAATCCGAACCACGGTGGAGGCCTGGCATTCCCCACATTCACAAGATGTCTTGTCAGAGGTGAAGGAAGGGTTTGGTAATCAGATAAATCTGTGCCGGGACCAAGGATTGAACCCGTACCCCAGCACAGAAGTCTGACACCTTACCCTAGACCGCCAGGTCAACCAGATAACATGGTTTGGCAAATGGATACTTGAGATTTGATCTGCTAACTTTATCTAGCGGTTATTTTACCTACACTCCTATGGTTAATGAATGAACAATATATTATCCATCAATTACGTAGAGAGGCTCCAAAAAGTAATACCGCCCGGGTGTGAAATTTACCTCTGGCCACCTCCGACTCTATGGCATCATGAACTAGGAACACTGTTACAGAAAAATTGAGAAAGAAAAAAAATATTTGTCAATCAAAGAGCATAAGAATCAAAATCATTTTCCAAAACCTGTATTAAAAACAGTGGTGTAGTCGTAAATTTAGAAGTGCCGGAACGCAGATCGTAGCAATCCCAAAATTGAAGTGGAGTGTTGAGACCCCCAACCTCTGTAGGTGAAAGGTTTGCACAAAATTGTGTGCGTCTAGAAACTATTTGTTGAATCTTTTAATGATTACTAAGGCAGAAACATACTTAGCGCACTTCCCCTAAAATTCCAGGAATTCACATAGATTACTATAAATTTCATCAGGATTTATTGATTAATAATATGAATTTTTTTAACATAATATTAATTTAAAATCAATTAGTTAAATTGAAATTGCAAAGTATAAAGCTTTATTAAAAAAAATGAATATTTTTCCACGAAAAGCAGTGCCAGAACGGCGTTCCTCCACGTTCCCGCTCCACTACAGTAAGGGAGAATGCGGTATACTGACACTCATTTGCATAATTGGGTGTGGGAGGGGGGGGAGGGGGGGATGAGAAGGGTTGGAGCACTCGATAGGGTGAGGGAGTGGCTGTGGAGCACCTGGTTTTTTTCTTATACCTTCGTTAAACATGGTGCAGACACGGGGACACATGAGAGATGTGAGGTAGGGGGGTGAGGGGGTGTGGAGCACCTGGTTGTTTTTTTTCTTGCGGCATACGAGGACACATTAGCATAATGGAGGGGATGCTGCGTGAGGTGGGGAGGTGAGGAGGTGGGGAGGATGACTGAGAGATGTGATGGGTGGTTGAAGCGCCTGGCTGACTGAGAGGGGGAGACATATATTTTTTTGGTGCGGCATACGGGGACAGGGATGAGAAGGGTTGTCTCTCGCACGGCCTGGGATGTTTTTTTTCTCTCAGGGTAGAGGGTGACATGTGTATACTGGAACAGTGAGGAGAGGGTTACAGGGGGGATTGAGTATTTTCTCTCTCTCACTCTCTCTCTCTCTCTCTTTCATCGGCGTGATGCAGTAGGGTTTGGGAGGGCAGCTTATGGACCTCGAACCCTTACTCCTTGAGATATAACGAGTATATTCTCTCTCTCTCTCTCAATCCTGATGGTCTGACCTCAGTCCTAGCAAATATTGGGAATTAAGGATATGACAAGTATTATTCCCCCCTAAATAAATAGTACAGTTTTTTTAAACCTAGTATATTCTTAGTATTACATTGATACATATATTCAGTACAAAATTCTCTCTCTCAAAGATTCTTTCATGTATAGTCTTAGTCTTTCAACATACACATACATATAGTCTATTCAACACGCGCACGGCCAGTTCTTTCACCACTTGAAAAGATCGTATTTGCCGTCGCCTGGATAGATCAGCCCACGCTGCGACGCGTTAAACCGACTTCTGTATCTCGCGCCAAAGTTTTTACCTGGAAGACGCACTTTGCCCACATAGTCCAGCGTCACGATGTTTGGCTCGTCATCCGGTTCGCTGATCTCTTCGTCTCCTTCCAGGCGACGAACGTTGTAGGTCCGATACTTTTCGAGTTCGGAGACGCTTTTGACACGGTCGAGTTCCTCACGCTCGATCCGATCCAGCTCGACGCACAAAGCGTCTTCCTCGAGCAGGGATGTCGATTCCTCGAGCAGGGGAGCGTCTTCGCTGAGAATTTGCGGCTCGTCCCCTTCCTTCAGCTTGTAGACGGGACATGATGTTGAACAGCTCTCGACGGACTGACTCGCCTCGTACATTCCCGGATTATGGCATCCGAGCCAGTGCACCGAAGAGTCGCAACACTCGCTGTAACCCTTCTCGGCTCTCGCGATGTATTATTCCAAGCCGTTGTCTGAGATATTAATTTCACTCATGTCCTCCAGACGATAACCCAACCGTCTAAACATTTCGAATGAGATGCGTCTCCCTACCTCCCGGTCGCTTTATATGCTCGGGATGGAGGGGGGGAACATACCCTCGCCCCCTCTATATCCTTCGCATCGATCCACGAATTGTATGTCGAGTCGAACCCTAACCATTTGACATACGCTCTATTTCCGGAACGTCTGACTATCTTCTCCACGAGGTAGACGTCGGGATACGAAGTCTTTCTAAGTTCCTTAGCGTAGAAACCGCCCGTGATAGGGCTACCTTTCATATCTTCGAGTAGGAAGGTCCTGGGATTAGTCTCGACCACCTTGCGTATTTTAAACAGTTCAGTCAACCAGTTTGCGGTATAACCCTTTTCTAAAACGTCCTTATACTTACTGATACGGACTATATCGCCCACTTTAAATACGTTCGGCGTGGAATCTGAGCTCTTGAAACGTTTATAGACTGTATGTAAAAGTCTATCGTCCTTGACGTTTATAGGTCTCATCTTTATGGTCGAGTGTACAGTACGGTTGTATTCGTCCAGTAAGGAATCGATCATATCGATCCATCGATACGATCCTTTAGCCGTGAACCTCCTCCACATCATGTTCTTGAGAGTGCGATTAAATCGTTCAACGACGCTAGCCTTGACGTTGCTGTATGTAGAATAATGATTGATCCTCTTTCTCCTCATGAGTGTTTTGAATTCTGCGTTGTAAAACTCCGACCCGTTATCCGTTTGGAGATGACGTACACGAGGTAAACCTACCTTGTCGAGGAGGAGAGCCATTGCGACGCTGTTGTTCTTACCCTTCTTAGTCTTGATGGGTGCGGCCCAAGCCCTCTTGGAATACACGTCGATGACGGTGAGAAGGTACTTGAATCCCTTATTTGAACCAGAGTAGGGTATCATCTTTACCAGATTGGCCTGAAGGAGCTCGTTCAAGCCTCGTACGCTAACGTGTCTTCGGGGGAATCGTCGTCTTGCCGGACGATGAAGTTCGCGCGCAATCTCCCACTTGATGCCGGACATGATTATGATAAAATATCGAAGAGTTGAATGTCTTTATACGATGATTCCCGCCTCGCGTAATTCCTCGATGATAGAAACGATCTCGTTATGGTGAGCGGAATGTCCGGCCTCGGTAGATGCGTGCAAGAGTCGTAATCGATCAACCAATTCGTTAGGATCGTCCCGATAGGTATAATCGACGCCTCTTCCCGTCGCCATCTTGTATAAACCTTCACCCTCGAGCTCCTCTTCGAACATAGTTTTGATTATTAGCGAATACTTTGATCCTGCCCGCATCTTGATACGAGTGTACGGTTCGTTCCTCAACCGATGCGCGTTCGTTTCTTCGAGCATAGACTTGTATACATTCAGATCATCCTTAGTATAATGCGTGGGTGCTCTTCTGAAGAGTAATTCTTATAGTCCTCGAGTATACGGTACCGTCTTATTGTTGAGAAGTATTGTTCCGTCTTTCCCGTCGAATACGATAGGCGTATCTCCGAGCTTGGTAGAGTCGCCTTCATGACGTACCCCATATGTCTTATCAGAATGCGTGTGAGACGAATAAAGATAAGTATCCAATAGATGGTTGCTCTGCGATCTCTTGGGTGGGGCTTCGGGTTCGGGTTCGGCGAGCGCCTTATCTATCTTGTTTAGAGGTTCCGTGATAGGTTTGAACGTTTCATTCGCTACGTGCTCCGACTCATGCCGGGCATCGCGTAGTTGCTTATACTTTCGTTTAATAATCTTACTCGCATTTATGATATCCTCCGTAACCTTCGTCGACATGATGTAAGGTGCGAATGTCTCTTACGATGAAGAAACGGTTCATTATATCTAAACGTAAGTAAAACCTAATTCGACGTGTAAAATCTGAGGCGCCGTCGTCAAGCGTGTTTCTATCATGAAAGATATAGAGTCATCTTTGAACACCTCGAAAGGAGGGTCGTCGATAATTTTAAGATTCAACAAGCAAATAATATCTTTCAAGTTCATGACCATCGTTGAAACGATGCCCGCCCTCTTGAACTTATAACCGCGTCCACCTGTTAGAGTCAATTCGAAATGTCTCCCATCCTTCTTTAGAGGTTTCGAATCCAAGTAGATGTAGATGAAACTACGATAACCGTAGAGTCTACATAACCTTTAGACGCGGTGTCTGAAGGTAATGAGGGCATACCTATGTCTCGCAAAACTAAACCGTCTGCATCGTAAAGCTTGTTATCCGGTCCCTTAAGCATAGTACACCTCCTGCTATAAAATCGTTGTAAATGGTTCGATGTATCTCGAAAGCTTCCTCTAGGCTTAGCAGCTTAGAACCAAAAACGTCAACCGTTGTTTTATTTTCGTTGAGACGATCCTCATGATGATGAGACAGTTTCTGCACCTCCTCTACCCCTTGACGAGCACTCTTCTCAAAGTTGATGTATTTCACTCGATTGTTCTCCAAATCCTCGATCAACGATTCCATCTGTCCTTTGATGAGGTCCTTGGTGGTGTTGAGAGCGACTATCTGCTCGTTACTATGTCTCGCATCCATCCTATCGACGTAAGACGTGTTACAGACATCCTTAGATGTGACGGGCGACTCGACGTTGACGATCCTTTTCGATCTAGCGTCGTAATACCCTTGAGAGTTTAGAGTTAGATTTCCCTCTGACTCGATGAGAGATCTATATTTGTAGAGACTATGACCGAATTTAGATATGGATGACATTATGTCTTATCGCGTACTGAACGCGCGTTCGCCTCAATTGTGCAAGATAAAGGTATCGAACCCGTAGCGATATCGTCCTTTATCGATCTCATGATATTTGCTCAACACGAGAAAATCATACTTGTTTTCTTTCCAACACAGCGAGCACACCTCCTTGAATTTTTGGAAAGTCATATCCGTGTTCACGTGATCGTCGTAGACATGTCACAGGTTCGTATCGTCCATCCTGAATAGGATGAGAAGATTAGCGTTATCTCTCAACATCTGTTTCGGTATGCGCGAGTACGTCTGACAAATATAGAAACAGTCTATGGCCTTATGTCTACACATACTGAAATAAGCCTGTATATTAAACTGTTTATCGCAAGCGACGTCGTCAAATATGAATACAGAGTCGGGTTCAGCCTCGGACGGTGGGATAATTTCCGCGTTGTCGGAATAAGGGAAATAGCCCATGCCTTCAACGAGTGAGTGGACCTTCGATAAACGTTGATACTTAGGCTGGTATAACGATTTTGAGTAAACGTACACGTTCTTGAAGCGTAGCCCGTTAGGTTCCTCCAACAGGCTGATCATAGCGTTGGTTTTACCGCAATTCGATGGTCCACAGATGATGCAGCGGATAGTATCAGGTAACAATGTACCGTGTCTCTGAGGTAAAGCTCCTCCCTCATCATGATCGTTGTTGTGTACAGTTAAAGAGTCTGTCTGTTTCTCGAACCGCATGTTGACGACTACTTCATCTATATAATGGACTCACCTATATAAAAGCTAATCAGTACGTGTCATGAGGCGAAGAAGAGGGGGAGGTTTGTTGGATAAGATAATCAATAATCTACCGTTTGAAGCGCATATACCCGGATACCAGTACTGCGGACCGGGAACAAAGTTGGAAAAACGATTGAAACGGGGCGATCCTGGAATAAACGAGTTAGATCGACACTGTAAAGAACACGATATAATGGATGAGGTCGTGGATATTCTGAACATTGGGGAGTCTGCCGCTTTTGACACAGCCTTGACCAGTTTCCAGTATCATTCCTACACCTCGTATATTCCCGGTCCGTTAGCTAACGGGAACGAGCTTAGGATATCTATCCAACAAGAAGGGTTATGCACCCTACCTCATAGCTCTCTGCTACATATCAAAGGGCGACTACTTTTGAATACGGGAGAACCTGGAAGCACTTCGAGAATTGTTAATAACGGAATACTGCATCTATTCTCAAGAATCGCCTATGAGATCAACGGGGTAGAGATTGATCAATCGAGAGATGTGGGTATTTCGACCCAACTTAAAAACTATCTATCTATAAGGAATGGTTGGCAGACTCATCTTTCAAACGCGGGTTGGAGGTTTGAAGGAGTTCACGTACATGCTGAAACAGGCATCTTTGACGTATGCATCCCTTTACGTCTCATACTAGGATTCGTTGAAGACTATTCCCGAATACTGATCAACGCGAAACAAGAGCTGGTGCTAGTTCGTTCCACCAGCGACAACAACGCTTTACAAAGAGCCCCACCTCCTGCTGCAGAAACACCCTCTAGGATTGAGTTAAGTAAAATATCTTGGCTTGTACCGCATATAAAGACTGATGATATCAATCGTCTAAACCTGCTTAATTTCATCAAGAGCGGGAGGATCATCGAGCTAACTTTCCGTACTTGGGAATTGTACAAGTACCCTAACGTACCCACCTCTAATCAGCATGATTGGACTGTGAAAACGTCAACTTTGCTTTAGAAACCTCGTTACATTGTTTTCGCGCTTTATACCGGACGGAACAATACGACGGTAGCAGATAGAAGTATTTTTGACCATTGTAATTTACGTAATGCTAAACTCTATCTAAATTCTAGCATGTACCCTTATGAGGATATGAACTTGAACTTTAGACAAGATTCCTTCTCGAAATTATACGAAGACTACGCCAATTTCCAGACTTCGTACTACGGAACGAGCGCCTCTTTACCTTTACTTGATCCTTCCCATTTCAAGTCTCACGCACCCATCGTTGTGTTCGATGCCAGCCGACAGGAAGATACTCTCAAGGACGGTATGGTGACGTGTCGTATAACGTTCGAGACGGAGAAAAATATCCCCGTAAATACCAAGGCGTTTTGTCTCATCATTCACGATAGAGTGGTCCGCTATAACCCTTCAAGCAGTGATGTAAGCAAGATGACATCATAAAGAGGGAAGACCTAATTGTTCTCGACTATTAAAGGAACTGAGAGGATGTCTCGGCTACAGAGTGTTATCGGTGACGATAGTGTCAAGTACGGACTAGACAAACCCTGCTAAATGTCTGAGTGCTCTGCGAATGGTTTAAGAATTTTAAGTCTGATCGGTCAAAACTTTTGCGATCTAACCAAGAGTGCGATGCGGAACGATACGATTTAGGTTATTCCAGCATTGCTTCATATGATAGCCCTGATAAACGAGTATAAAGAGTACATAGATTTCAATAAGTTATCATGCATCTGTGGTCAAGACGAGGTTGACATGACCAGACGGAAGAAGAAAAACTACAGACGCTTCTAAACGTAAGCTCGGAAAGAAGATGGAGCCTGCAAAGAAGAAGCCTCAAGAGGAGTTGGAGGAAGCGTAAGTCCTCGATTATCACAAGAATTAATGATGATTGGAAAAAATAAATGTTTAATGTAATTAACTTTTAATGATTGAAAAAAAATGTTTAATGTAATTAACTTTTAAAGTATGAATCTTGTAATAGAGTTCTAAATGATGATTGAAAAATTAATTTGTTTAATGTATGAATATTGTAAAGAATTAATGATGATTGAAGAAATAAATATTTAATGTAATTAACTTTAAATGTATGAATCTTGTAAAAGAATTAACGATGTTTAATGTAATTAACTTTTAAACGTACGAATCTTGTAATAGGGCTCTAATGATTTTAACTTTTAATGATTGGAAAAAATAAATGTTTAATGTATGAATCTTGTAATTAACTTTTAATCATTATAACTTTTAATGATTGAAAAAAAAAAGTTTAATGTATGAATCTTGTAATAGGGTTCTAATGATTTTAACTTTTATTGATTGAAAATAAATGTTTAATGTAATTAACTTTAAAAAAAATGTTTAATGTAATTAACTTTTAATGAAAATTAGAAATAAATGTTTAATATAATTAGCTTTAAACGTATGAATCTTTTAATAGATTTTTTAAAAAATAAAGAATTATTGATTATAACTTTCATTGTATTATTTAATCAATGAGGGGAAGAAGATGCGGATGAAGGGAAGGAAAGAAATAATGAAAAAACACCATCCATAATTATGAATCTTGTAAAAGAATTAATGATGATTGGAAAAAAAATGTTTAATTATTGGAAAAAAAATGTTTAATGTAATTAACTTTTAAAGTATGAATCTCGTAATAGAGTTCTAAATGATGATTGAAAAAATAAATGTTTAATGTATGAATCTTGTAAAGAATTAATGATGATTGAAGAAATAAATGTTTAATGTAATTAACATTAAATGTATGAATCTTTTAAAAGAATTAACGATGATTAGAAAAAAAAATGTTTAATGTAATTAACTTTTAAACGTATGAATCTTGTTATAGGGTTCTAATGATTTTAACTTTTAATGATTGGAGAAAATAAATGTTTAATTTATGAATCTTGTAATTAACTTTTAATGATTATAACTTTTAATGATTGAAAAAATAAATGTTTAATGTATGAATCTTGTAATAGGGTTCTAATGATTTTAACTTTTAATGATTGAAAATAAATGTTTAATGTAATTAACTTTTTAAAAAATAAATGATTATTGTAATTAACTTTTAATGAAAATTAGAAATAAATGTTTAATATAATTAGCTTTAAACGTATGAATCTTGTAATAGATTTTAAAAAAATAAAGAATTATTCATTATAACTTTCATTGTATTATTTAATCAATGAGGGGAAGAGGAGGCGAATGAAGGGAAGGAAAGATATAATGAAAAAACACCATCCATAGTTAATTCTATTTAATGAATATAAAGATTTAAAACACATAGTTACATGCTAAATTAGTTGTTGTTTTTTTCACAAGTTATAGTTCTTGAAATTGTTGTTTTTATTTAATGAATATAAATATTTAAAACACATAGATACATACTAAATTAATTGTTTTTTTCACGTTCTTGAAATTGTTGTTTTGTTTATACATTAACACTAATCACTTACACTATAGAGTACAGGACGTGAATATTTTTTTAGTTTTAATCACTTACACTAAAGAACATGAATATTTATACATTAACACTAATCACTTATACTAAAGAGTACAGAACGTGAATATTTTTTTTAGTTTTAATCACTTACAGTATAGAACATGAATATTTTTTTTTATACATTAACACTATAGAGTACATGACGTGAATATTTTTTAGTTATAGTTCTTGAAACTTTCTGTTTAATCACATCACTTACAGTATAGAACATGAATATTTTTTTTATACATTAACACTATAGAGACTACAGAACATGAATATTTTTTAGGAATAGTTCTAATCACTTACACTGTAGAGAACATGATTTTTTTTTCACATAGACGCACTGTTCACTGGCACACTATAGAGTTGACGGTCCGATAGAGTAATGGGACCATGGAAGAGTATTGACAGTTCCTGGTACTCTATATCTTTTGTCGTCAATAGAGCATAGAGCAACCCTATTGAATTTTTGTTGTGTAAAATTTGAATCCTACAGCTCTTATTGAACGAGCCTCTCTCATGATTATCGTCTCATCTGTCAAACAATTACGATAATCCTCTAATGAAAGCGTTCTTAACGCGCTACTCTTGACCCCTTTAGCCTTGAGCGTCTCTCCATCTCCTTGTACTGAGAATGAATAGAGTTTAGGACGTAAACCAATGAACTCAGTGATGATCCGACCTCGAGTCTAGTCTTTTAGTTTACCGAGCACCCCTTTATTTACTATGGGCATCCTGTAAACATTGTCTTGTCCGTAGGTGGAGGTGTCCAGGTAGTCATTAGCTAACAGAGCGAGTCTCTAGTATGCATCCTCAACAGTCATGTAGTAGAGAAGTGAGTCTGTATCAGTGTATTGAAGTTTTAACGTACCTTTAGGGAAGGCAGGGATCATAACCTGATAATGCAGACCGTACATGACTACCTTCGAGATTTCCAAAATGGTGAATCCCGCATAGATAGGCATATCAAAGTAAATCTCTTGCGGTTCCCATCTCGATGTTGACTAGGTTTTCTGACACTATCGAGCGGTTTTTAAAGTTAGGGCTGGCTATGAGGTTACTCGCTCCAAATTTCCCATCCCACCTGGTAGCTATCTTTATCGTACGGTAAGCCCTCTTGTTAGATATGAGGCGACCGAATGCGGCATTGTTCATCAGTTTGAAAAACATGTTTTCAAATTGATTGCTCGCTTTACTCCTCATTTCCGCGTTCAACCTCATATACGGAGCCATCCACGGCGCTTGCTTGAAACTGAGAACACGGTGAACTCTCGTCAGTTTCAACCCGTTCGCTAAACATAGCTTTAGATGACGGTAGTGAATGATGTACCCGGTCTTATCAGCTAAAGTTGTTAACAGTTTCTCATGTTTCCCTACGGGTGGAATCCCTTTCTCAGGACAGAACGGCAAGTCAGAATGAGCGTCGTGCACATCTTGCGGATATTCAAGATCTACCAGCAAGATATAGCCCGTATCCGCATCGTCCTCTACTTTTAGCACGTCCAATCGAGCAATTTCTTCATCTTCGAGCCACCTGAACTCTCCATAGGGAAGCGAGGACAGGATACTAAATGAATAGAGTCCATTCACGTCTAGATAGACAATGTAGGACTCCGGCTTGGAAGGATCAAACGCGTCCATATAGCGATTATTTGCTACAGCGTGACGATTAGCCACAAAACATATCCCTCCGCGGATAGCTCCCTCAATAATTGATGAGTGTCCACATCATCGATTAATTCGAGCCGTACCGGGGTTATTCTCAATAGAGCCTGGTACGCTAGACTGGGAGCTGTAAGGGACCATCCGGGATCGAGCCTATACGTCTTCATGCAGAGATCACGAACGTTCTCAAAGACGTCGGCCAGTAAATTTACGTCCGTGCACAGGTAGAGGTTCGAATAGTCCCAAAAATTCTTACATTCGAATACTCGCCAAACTTCACAGGCGTGATCATAGTCTTCCTGAGAGATATGACTATCCGTGAGCGCGTTGTAAAATTTATCTTTGCTCGGTAACTGAGTCTCGTCCAGCCGCTCGAATGAATCAATATAATCATAGGGGAACACTCCTTTTCGTGTGACTAATTTGAAGCGTTCATCTCGGGATGGCACTTACGCGTGATTTTAAGTTGCTCGGGTTCGAGGTAAGATACGCATTTCTCTAGGGAAGTACTTAGAAAACTGAAAATATCTATAATTTTAATTGTAATCCCTCAAAACCCGCACCAAATATATTTCATGATTGCTTTGAATCTTCCCATAGTCTCTCCAATAACTCTGACTTTTCCTGGATTGACGAGAACGCTCTCTCCCGTGAACGGATCAGTAGCTCTACGTTCAACGAGTGTTTCGAGAAGGAAAAAATTATCGTAGCAACGCGCGTTATGGATTACTACGCTCAGGTGACTCGGGTTCTTTTAATTAATATTACACCCCGCGTGACTACTCCCGCGATAAAGTCCAGTCAAGTGACATGATCCATAACCCGAATATCATCATTCTTGTAGGGCTTCTCGCATATATGACAATGAGAGGCTGTATTATGAGCGTCTCTTTGAGCAGGATGTTAACGGTTTCATTGGTACGACGGTACTATAGTACTCTAGTACGCGCTTCGCCGTATCTACGAGCGCCTCAACAAATTCCCGTGAAGTGACGGTACTCTGAAAGACTATCGTCAAAATTACATTTAACGTACATTCCTACAGAATAAGCTACATGACGCCGAACATTCTCGGTATATGAAAATTTTGGGTTGGGATCACTCGTCTCTATAGGCATAAGTAAGCTCTCCAGGTCCGCATATACGATAAATCCTGTTTTCTCCTGTTGCTTATACTGAGTGAACGTGAGGAATTTATCCTCCCCTTGAGGGAATGTACTCCTTACCGCGTCGAATTTTATACACGCCTCTTTATGTTTTATGAGTTTGTTTTCAGTCAAAAAGCGGACAGGCATCTATCACAAAAGTATCTACGTCCTCTGTTAGACGGTAGTTGAGGGTTTATTAACCGTGACAGATTTTTAATCCAGCTGAAATGATAAGTTTCTGTCTCGTGCACTCTTATCATGAATAAATGTACATGTCTAGCACGCTCTTTAGCACTGACGTGTACGGGAACAATTACTAGTTTTTTAGAGGTGTCAGCTGTGTCAATATAAGAGTCACTCCATCATGCTTTGCAGTGTACACATTTACAGATATATCGTTAAGCTTTTCAAAGCGCTCGATATATCTCTTTTGGAAAGGGAGAGGGATCCCGTCTAGATTCAACACGTCTCGAAAATTAGGGTAAGAGGGTAAACGTTGAGCTCTCCCTGTCGGTTCAAAAATACCTGATAAAACAGATACAGGGAAGCAATGACCTTCTTCACATTGCACATTTATCATCGCTTCACGCCTGGCTATAGTTTCAGGGATTTGAACCGAGCCCCGATCGTGAAAACCGTGTTTTTAGAGAGATTTATTCTCATCTCCAATGTACCGTCAAACATCCAACCCGAGTCTCTAGAAACAAAACCTTCAATTTGAGCAAGGAGGGGGAAAAACCACATTATTCTCATATATCTCCTCCAAGTTTGTAGGGGTAAATATACCGCATAGAGTAGAGTTGAAATACCCTTTCTCAATTCTACCTTCGGTAGGATGTCTAAACTCGCAAATGAGACTGCAATTTACCTTTATCGAGTCATTTGCAATTGTTTCTTCTACCGTCTTTACGTATATACCCCGCACGTGACGAGAAATTGAATGGGATCCTTATAAGGCAATTCATTAGTGATAGAATAGGTTTTTATATGGCGGGTATACGCCTGCTCAATAAGTTTCAATGAGAGACCTAACGGTTCCAGGTAAAGCTTAAACTGGGTAAATCCCGTACCTAAGTCATGTGACTGAGTCAAAAGCGTCCGGATCTGTCTATCTATATCCTCATGTCCGAGTATCAAAACGTTCGAGGTCTTAATCAACCCTGGTGTATGCTCAATATATGCCTTATATACTTGTGTTGTGATATCACGTTTTAGATAATTAATTAAAAGTTGCTCATTCGAGGTTAATTCACGGAGAGTATACACTTTATTTCCATTTATTTGTTGAGATATAATGATGGGGGAAGAAAAGCGCGCTCTTTTAGCTAAAGGTTCTGCCATGTTCGCTCTATGCTCTCCTTTTTAGCCTCCTCTTCATTCAGTTACAGTCCCCTCCAAGATAACGTCAAGTGGGCTCGAGATGGCTGTAAACAAACAAACAGGAACGACTATGATGAGTAAGTGCATAATCACAAAAAGTCTGACACCTTACCCTAGACCATCAGGCTATCTAGCTGCTTCAGTCACTGGCTGTTCTAACGCGTTACTCTCGTATTGGGAGGGTCAAGGTTCGACTCTCACCCAGGATGGTTTTAACCCAATGGTTTTTTTCTAGTCTCTCTCTCTAACCACGCAAATTTGTACACATTTCCTCTAAAATATAACCTTATTAATCCCTAAACAGTATTAGTATGTAAGCGTATAACCAGAACGTGTAGTATGAGAAATTTGTACGAAAGCTGTTTGTGATATATTTTTTTTTTAGTTTACTGTAAATACAGAAAGGTTTAAATGTTTCTTTTTTTACAATGAAGGTTGTTCTCCCTCGGTCCCTTCTGTTAAAAGAAGGTGGAAAAAAGTGTGTTTAAATTTTTCTTTTTTGTTGTTGGTGAAGGTTGTTCTCCCTCGGTCACTTCTGTTAAAAGAGGGTGGAAAAAAAAGTGTGTTTAAACTCATTTCAAAAACGACTCAAGTAGGTGGTTTTTTTTTAAAACTATTCACTCGTGTTAAATTCTCGATATTCCTTTAAAGCATTATTAACCATGACGAAAATGTGCTTAAACTATTCACATTTAACCTGAAAACAATTCAATGATTATTGACTTAGGTCTTACGAGGAATAGATTAAGCACAATTATCCTGGGAGTGAGGTTTGAACCTTGTATTCTTAGTTAATGATGTAAACAATTCTTTTTTTAAAACTCATTTCAAAAACTATTCATTCGATGATTATTGACTTAGGTCTTACGAGGAGTAGATTAAGCACAATTATTCTGGGAGTGAGGTTCGAACCTTGTATTGTTAGTTAATGATGTAAACAAATCTTTTTTTAAAGATTATTAACTTAGGTCTTACGAGGTGTAGATTAAGTACAATTATCCTGGGAGTGAGGTTCGAACCTTGTATTGTTAGTTAATGATGTAAACAATTCTATTTAAACTCATTTCAAAAACTATTCACATTTAACCTGAAAACAATTCGATGATTATTGACTTAGGTCTTACGAGGAGTAGATTAAGCACAATTATCCGGGGACCAACCCTACCATCCCATTTGGTTGGGCGTACTGGGATTGGTTTATCTTCCACACGGTTTTTCCACTTTCCCTTAGAGCATATGCGGGTACACTGCCTATAAACTCAACCCTTTACGTCCCAACACACTAGCTTAATCATTATATTATTATTATTATCATCACCGCGTCTTTTACCCGCACTATCGCAGATATGTAATGGTAGGGTGATTTTGAGATGAAATGGAGCACCTACAGTTTAACGTGGAATCCGAACACGGTGGAGGCCTGGCATTCCACACATTCACAAGATGTCTTGTCAGAGGTGAAGGAAGGGTTTGGTAAAACAGATAAATCTGTGCCAGGACCGAGGATTGAACCCTGGACCGTCCCAGCACAGAAGTCCGACACCTTACCCTAGACCACTAGGTCAACCAGGTTTATTATTGAGTGTCAATTGAAGGACGCTGTTGTCCCGGTAAATAGATTACCCGGTTCACCGTAAATGTAACCACCAAGGCCAAATTTTGATGACATGTCTTCCTTTTTTTGTCACATATAATGCTCATAATTACATAATATCTGTTCATGAATCCCTGTAGTTTTGGAATTTAAGGTCATATTTCCTTAATTTGTTTAATTTTTTAGGTCTGATTAGGCCTATTTTCGTAATTCATGTTGAATAAGTTAACTTATATTTAGTGTAACTTTTAATAAATAATCTTGAGCAATTGAGTAATTGATATATTACTCCAATTTAGTTAATTAACCCTAAGAATCATCGCAAGTTAATATGCTAATTTAATAATAAAATTTTAATGACAGTTAAAAAAACTTTGAAATAATTTCAAAAACTCTTGTAAAAATAGACCCTAACGAGGTTGGCCACGTGATACAAAGAGTCTGTCAAAGGGATACGACCGGAATAATGCGCATGCGTAGAAATCTTTCTCCAAGTTTATTAACGTTACGTATACACTCGCTCATAGGAGTTGCAGAAACTTTTATTGTTGCAAACAAAATAATTTATCTTGACTTTGAAAGACCAATTATTTTCTCCTCATAAATATGGCGCAGCTGTGATGTAGATAGACTATAAAAAATTGCAGTAAACAACTTTTTTGTGAATACTACGCCGCAATAATTGTGCTGATAATGTTTTCATGTTTAAAGAGAACGTTTCATCCCCAAATAACACCTAACTCGAGTAAGGAATGGGCGTAATGAGGTGGACTGGATAGAACTAGCTCAAGATAGAGCTAGGGTGTAATGAGTTGGACTGGATAGAACTAGCTCAAAATAGGGCTAGGGTGTAATGAGTTGGACTGGATAGAACTATCTCAAGATAAGGATAAAGTGTAATGATGGTGGATTGGATAGAACTAGCTCAAGATAGGGATAGGGTGTAATGAGTTGGACTGGATAGAACTATCTCAAGATAGGGATAAAGTGTAATGAGGTAGACTGGATAGAACTAACTCAAGATAGGGATAGGGTGTAATGAGGTGGACTGGATAGAACTAGCTCAAGATAGGGCTAGGGTGTAATGATGTGGACTGGATAGAACTAGCTCAAGATAGAGATAGGGTGTAACTATTCATATTTAACCTGAAAACAATTCAATGATTATTGACTTAGATTAAGTACGGTTATCCTAACACACGCACACACACACACACACCACACACACTTACCTTCAAAGTTCAGGATGGCTATTTTGGTGGTGGTAGAGAGACCTTTGTAAACAAGTAGTAGATCCTCTTTCGCAGATGTCCTCTATCTGAGCATCACTAAGCGTCGAAAATCTCCGCGGCAGCAAACTTGATACTTGGCGTCGAGCACAGTAAGTATACGACGACCGAATCGGGTATTTACCGATTTTATTGAAGAAATACGGTACGCATGACCTATCTCCAAGTCAGTCAATTTACGCAGAAGTATTTCATTACTTCCCACCTCCGTTAAAAATGCGGCTACAAATTCTGACGCCATGGCTAATATAGCTGCTGGTTAATGATTCAACAAAAAAAGGGTTGACAGCCCCTATTTATAGGTTCCAAGCCACGCCTCTCCGCCCTCCCCCCCCCCTCCCACAAGGTTCACGGATCTAGACCCTCAATGTGAAAACTACTCAACACAAAGTATCATGATTCTAAGCATGTCACTTAGAAAGAAATTTATGTTCTAAAGTTCGTGAATCAGATAAAAATTTCTCGTATTACCTTGACTGTTATGAGAATATATGGCTCTTTCAAGTGCAGCTGCCAAACCTGAGACCACCTGTGCACCCCAGTCACTACGTCAAGCATGCCCTGACACACTTTACCACATGAGCACCTTACAGCCCTACCATACTCTCTACACGCTCTACGTCACGATGATGAAAGAGAGAGAGGGAGAAAAAACACCCAGGCCGTGCGAGAGACAACCCTTCTCATCTCCAGGATACCTCAATTATGCAAATGAGTCCCCGTATGCCGTACCAAAAAAAATATATAAGTCTCCCCATTCTCAGTCAGCCAGGTGCTCCAACCACCCATCACATCTCTCAGTCATCCCCCCCACCTCCTCACCTCCCACCTCACGCAGCATCCCCTCCATTATGCTAATGTGTCCTCGTATGCCGCAAGAAAAAAAAAACCAGGTGCTCCACACCCCCTCACCCCCCTACCTCACATCTCTCATGTGTTCCCGTATCTGCACCATGTTTAACGAAGGTATAAGAAAAAAACCAGGTGCTCCACAGCCACTCCCTCACCCTATCAAGTGCTCCACAGCCACTCCCTCACCCTATCAAGTGCTCCAACACTTCTCATCCCCACATCCCCCCCTCCCACACCCAATTATGCAAATGAGTTGCAGTATACCGCATTCACCCTTACTCACTACACCCCTGATTTGTTTATAACTCAAAACTTATTGGTTTTATAAAAAAAATATTACATTAAATAGTACTGCAAATTTAAAATTATAAGTTAATACTAGTCTAAAATAGCTGCGGAGAAATGATTAAGATTTGAAAATCTCCCCTGTTTAATGTACCCTCAAAGTCATGTTAATGAGAAAATGAAAATGTCTATTTTGTTTATAATAATAAACTGTGTTCAGATTTCAAATTTAATCAAAATCATTAGAGCGAATTTCTTGAAAAATAGATATATTCTCTTTTTGCCTTTCAATAAACTAGCCTTATATTCAGGGTTTGATATTTAATTTCAAAAACACCCCTGGGGGCCTTAAGTAAACTCCATTTACAAAGTTTTAGCTCAAACGATAAAATGGTTTCGGTTTTAACCTAAACCAAGGTACAAACAGTCAGACGACATTGCGGAAACAACTTTTTTTGTTTAAGGGCGCATTGTAACGTCGACATTTATCAACATCTCGATTTCGAAATTTTGACAATCACAATATTTTAACTCCAAGGTGTCGAGTCAAAGTAAATATTTGTTTGCAAAGTTTAGTTGCCCACAGCCGTTGCTTGCCATTGGTTTGATCGCCATTGATGTGGAGGTCGAGGTTCAAATCTCATCTGCGTGAACTGAAGATGGTTTTCCCGTTAAATGTATATATATACCTTTAAATATTTTCTACAAGTGATTTATCACTCTGTTTTTCCTATCTTTACTCCATGCAAATGCGGGTTCACGTCCTCTTAGCTAACTTTCTTTATCTCTACCCAATCAGATTAAGCTGTTAATAACCTGTGTTCTGAACGAAGCAATAAAAAAGAAAAGAATTTGTTTTTGATGGGCTATAATCATATTATAATAATAAATTAATGATTTTAAATAGAAACAAGGTTTAGTGAGCTTTATTAAATTCTGATTTTTTTTATATCATAGACTACAATGTTCTTGTTAATATGATGTTTGAAAAAAGTTAACAGTAGGGCCTATTTGTAAAGTGAAGTAGGCGTAGAGTATGTAAATTATATTTAATTGAAATAAAATTTTAAAAGTTGTAATTTTCACCAACTTTGGCCACCTTTTTCTAACTCATTAATTTATTTAAAGGTATTTCAATTTTTTTTAATCAGTCTCACTCACCTAAAACAAAGTGTGGTTTTCACTTTGGTTTTTCTATCATATATACAAACAAATTGTGTTTTACTTATTTTAATTCTAACCTCCTTATACTATGTTTTTAAATAATTAGCGTAATTATTAACCGTAAAAACTATGTCACTGAAAAAAAAAGAAATGGCTATATTTTTTAAATATTTGGGAAGAAGATATATTTTTATATATTCCTACAGTAATAGATAAACTAAATTAAAATGTCACAATTCACTGAAAATAATTTTTCCATAGTACCTCAGAAAAATCATAATTTGACAAGGATCTTAGCCCTTGTCTTTGACTTTGGACGTCATTATACAAGACCCCGCGATTGCGGCTCAAAACTCGGCATCACTCCTTGGAGAGAATAACGGTGATAGCTTGTCTTTTGTTGAGTAGCAAGCAACAGAGTTGAAAAGATTAGAGGTTGGGGGGGGGAGTCTGCCTGTAGAATGTAAGAACACTCTGAAAGAGCGGTAAAATAGAGGGGGTGAGAGGGGTTGGTATGGTGACAGCCACAACTATAGCAACGCACCACGGGTGAGGTGATAATACATGGAACTAATTGGAAGAGAGATTTGTAAAACCTCGAGATGTCCATCCGAATTTTAAATAAAGTAAATAACAATAACGTGTACTGTAAATTAAAGTGTACTTCCTATTCTCCATTTTTCTTGTTGCGATGATCATTGATGGTGATGATGTTAATGATAATGACGACGGTAATATTATAGCACAATGCCCACGATAAGGAGATGAAGTGGGGTTATGATGTAGGCATTGTTACTTATAAACATTAAAAAATAATTAAAAATGAATAAAATTGGGCAACGGTAACCTGCGGATAACTGAAACCATGGATACTGAATCAGTGGGTACGGGGGCCCTACTGTATTAAGTACTTATAACTGAACAGTTGGTAAGATGCAGTTATTTACAAAATTGTACAACTTATATAACTGTGAGCTTTTGAACTTAAAGTGTTACTCTAAAGGCTTGAGACGACACAGACTAATTGTTTGTAAACAAAATAGCAGTAACTTCGGGAAGACTAAAAGAATTTGACTCCAAAAGGAACTAATTCAATACATATTTCAGAAATATATAACTTATGTGAAAATTGTAATCCTAACTCTCTGAGGTTTAAGCCAATAAGGTTTATCTGCACTTTTAACTTTACAAAATATTAATTTGTAGACGTAATAAAGAGACTGACTAGGAACAGCAGTATTAAGTCGGGCGTTCACTTGAAAAATGTTCACCCAAATATTTCTAAATTAACACATTGTTGAAATAAAAGTTTGAAACCAAAGTGGTCTATTTATGAGAGAGAAGTGAAAGTGTTGAGGTTGGCATGAACTTACGCAAGTAGCTAAAGTCACGTTAAAGTCACTTTGATGTTTTTAATTGAGCCCCCCTATTTTATTAGTGCATACTCTTGTAGCTCACATGGTGGTATTTTGAAAATGCTGTTTTCAAGCTTAAACAATATAATTACTATGAGATTCTAGTCACACAAGTTTCAGCATCGCTGGCAGCGGGTGTGACTTAGAGTTAGTCATACAAACCGTGAGAAGGTAGAAGTGTGTGTGTGTTATGTGTGCATGTTTATGTATAGTTGTAACAAAATAGTTATTATTGAGAAAACCACCCTTTTTTATTTTGATTAGGTTTTTAAAATGCTCTCCATTTTGAGCTAAAAAATGATACGGTATGGCCTATATTCTGTTCATTCCGACATTTCTTAACTTATCTTTTGTAATAATGCTACAGCCCTCGCATTGTAGTTTATAGCTCTTCGATGTTTACTGGTTTGTCCCATAAATAATATACTTGAAATATTCTACGAATACAAATCTAGTGGCGTTAAATCAGGGAGCCTTGCTAGCAACTCTTGTGTCTAAACATTGAACTCTGTAGTATAACCATTGAAATCTACTGTCTAACCATTGGCGAGCGAGATTAAAATTTAGAAGATCTCCATCATGGTCCATATATCCATGTTCATCTGATTGTATTCTAAGGCGTTGTACTTTGAGAGGTATGAATAGCTTCTCCAATCATTTCCAGTATTTATAGTCCTATAAAATCACCATAAGTAAATATTGGCCAATAATTGTGTCAGATAATATACGAGGCATGTTCCTTGCATTTGTGTAAGTCAGTAAAAATATGAGTTTTTTGATCACTCAATAACAACATTTGTTTTAATGGACATAACCTTTTTAAATGATACAGTCGTCGGAAGAGTAGATACATCCTAGTAACAATTGATTCACCTCCCATATTTCGATCATTTCTTCGCAAAACCTAAGTTACATATCTCGATCATCTTTGGCTAATATTTGATGTCCTGCGTTTTACATGGATAAAAACTTATTTAATTTTAACGTCTCATGAATCGAACCTTATTTTATACAATAGTAACACTATACACTTGACAAAGTTGTTATGACTCTCTTGTAGATTGGTATGATGGTTTAACCAATTTATAGCTCGGGTGTGTTGAGAGGTGTGATTGATATTGTGGATAAATTAAATAGAGTGATATTGTTACAATATCAATGCAAAATTCCAGGTCATTGCTTCCGATGGAATGGAAGTTTATCCCACAGGAGTGTCATAGAGGAAGGAACAAGTTTTTAGTAGAAGAGCTTTCCAGGAGAAAATGGTGGGATAGGGTTGTGGATCTTGGGATAGCTGTTTCAATGATGATTGTGCTGGATAGTTTTTCCTTAGAGATGACGGGGAATGTCAAGCGTGATATTCTGGAGTGGACAGTAGGATGAAATAATAGGAGGCGGAAAAAAAAAAAGAATTGGACTGAAATGTGAGGTTCTGTGAGACTGGTTTGTTTGTTTTTGGTTCCTTTTAACTCCTCCACATTTTACCTTTTTCTGAAACGGGGAATTACATAAAAAAAAAGATTTGGGTGATTAAACGAAAGGGATACAAATAGGGAAATATGAACGTGGGTGGAAGAGGGAGTCGAACCGGAACATGAACCGGAACCGATAACTGAAATTAACATTTATTTTTTAAGAACCGGAATACTAAAACACTATTTGAAACGCAGAATTGGAATGGTTAAATTTAATTTAGGTTTATAAAGGTTAAAAGGTTTCTTAGAGGTTCCTAGTTTACAGAATTGCTATCATTTTGAATATTGCACACTTTTGTTTTCTAAGCTTAGTTTAGTTATTTTAATGGGTTTTTCCCCCCTTTCTCAGTAAGTTTGAATGGGCTTGATATTTTTTTAATTTACTACTTTTTTGAAACTCTTTTCTAAAGTGATTAGAAAAGGTTTAATGAGCCTTAGCAATAAAACACAAATGTTAGATTCCATAAGAAGCAGACTGTCACATTGTTTTCGGTTTTATCACTTTTAATATTTAAGTAGGTTTAAACCTTTCTATTTTATTTGTAAAGCTCATTATTTATAGAATGAAAAATTTTGAATAATTTTACCAGGTTTTTTAAACTGTCA
Source organism: Timema cristinae (assembly GCA_039000515.1). NCBI lineage: Eukaryota > Metazoa > Arthropoda > Insecta > Phasmatodea > Timematidae > Timema > Timema cristinae. The sequence goes on along the minus strand of JBCFYV010001039.1, from coordinate 13,582 downwards.
AGTAATTATTAAATAAAAGTAATTCAAGTTACATGAATAATTGATACAATGTCAGCGTTATACAATTAGGTGTAGAGAATAAAACCTTTTTTAGAACTAAATATATACAATAAGATATATTGATTAAATTGGGGGTTAATTAGAGAATCTAATCATAAACATACGAATAATGTGTAGGGTAGTGACAATAAAAATAATTTTTAAAAATATTTTGAGATTATGTCAATTAAATTGATAGATAATGTTGTGAATATTTATTTAAAATTTAAATCTTGTACCTTAGTTAAAGTCCCTGCTCCTTTGTTCGAACGTGGTTTTTCGAAATATTTAATGACAAATACCATCATCAGTAAAAATAAAACAGTTTAAAATAAATAACAAATAAGTAAAAATTAGCCATTAAAAATAGGTATTAAAATTTTGAAAATAAGTAAAAAAAAATAATGAACAAAAAGATAAAAAACTTGATGTAAAGAAAAATTTCATTTCACTGTAGTCTGTAATAATTGAATCAACTGAATGCCGAAGAAAGAAAACAGTACAATTTAAAAACACTGCGGAAAGATTTGTATTAAGTTATGAAGATTACAAGACTAAAATCAAAATGTGGGTGAATTCATGTAAAGTGAAAAAGTGAATGTAAATGTAAGATGGAGGATAATAAGAGATGATAAAAGTTTGTAATAGGAGAGTGTTGTAGGTTATTATCTTCTTGACACTCCGGTCATGTCTCAAATACAATGGATAGTTAAGGTAGGGGAAAATGGGATTAAAGGAATTGGATATTTTTTGGTATTGTTTATAATTTTGATTAAATTTTTGGTTTTCAAAAAGAAGTTGTTCATTAAAGTGTTTTTTTTTTTCTAATATAGCTTCTTGAATAAAGTATTTTTACTCTGTTTCTTTTATCGCTTTGTTGGACAGATTTTTAAGATTGTATTTTCCAAGATATTTTTAATGAGATTGATTATGGATCCCAAGGAAAAATTGAGTATCATCAGTATGGATTTCGACGAAATAAATCAAAATGGATCGATTTTTATACCAGGAAAATATTAGAAAAAGGGAATAAAATATTACAACTCGGCAATTATTATTAAATATTTAGATAACTTACACTTAGTGAAATGAATAAAAAATAAAATTTTTTTTATGTTAGAATATTTAAAATGTTATCAAGTTAATTGATGTATGCTTGACTGATGCGTTTAAAGGGCACGAGTTGGATGTAATTTTATCAGATACTTTTGAAATAATTTATAAACATATTCACTTCATTATTAATACATTTTATTTGATCATATTTCAACATATTTTAAAAATAATTTTTATACTTATTAATTAAAATTTCATCAATACATTTTGTACATGTTTACAATGATTTTCTAAAAATTTAAACCCAATTTTTTAAAAATATTTTAAAATCAAATTATTTTATAAAAATTGTTTACTTTCCCCAAATTACACGATATTAAATGTATCCATCTCTAACTTTCAAGTGTAATTATATTTTATTAATTTATACTTTACCGATTTATGAAAAATGTAACTAATTATTTGGTCATTTGTATTTAAATAATTAGATTGTTTTCTAGTCTGTAATGCACACATTTTAAATCTTTTTTTCTTGAATAAACATATTATTTAGGGTCTGTACTTATAATCAATATATTATTAAACACAAAATTAATTTTTTTTGCCCAGTCTCACTAACTCTTTTTATATACTATATAAACCAACTTATAATTATGTATACTAAATATTAATATATAACACATTCAAAAAAAAAATCTTAATCATAATAATAATTTGTATGTTTTTTTTATATTTATTATTTTACACAAACCACAATGCTTTTTTTATAAGGTCAGGACTATATTCATTAGTTATTGATATAAATGCGTATAACTGAATGGATAGTAAGCGTGGTACTAATAATAAAAATAATAATATCGATATAGAGAAAGTAATAAATTTATATATATTATATAATATAAAATTTTATAAAATATATATATATGTTTTGTACGAGCTAGGAAGAGATTGGGTAAACATTTAGGAAGAAAACTACAACACACCAATTTTGGGTTCAAGAGCCTCGTCAACATCACTGAAAAAAACGACTAAATCTCTTGATGCCTTTATCCCAAAGTTTTCCAATCCGGGTTTATGGTTAATTTATTTAAATAAAGTATTCCGGGGGAAAATTAAACAAATCTTAATGAATATTACAGTATTATCAAATGTCTCCATAAAATAATAAATATTATTTTAGACTATTAGAGCATTTATGATGTGGTTAGTACTCACTTGTCTATTTGGGGATGGTCAGTATTTCTTACAATATTATGGAACTTTCATTAGGTTTGGCAACACTGTTATTTGTGTTTTTACCGGTGTTGTACCTTTTGAATTTGTCTGCAAACTTTAAACATCTTCCCGATCAGGACGGTAGAGGAATATTTATACTTTCTCATTAGACAAAGGCTTTTCAGAACCGTATATTCTAAAATATTAATTACATTATTCTTTACGTATGAAGAAACTATATAAAATTGGTGATATTAATAAAAATATGTTAGTAAAATAAATTTTTGTTGTGTGTAAATTCTCGCTTTTAAGGATAGATTTCGAAAAATTAGCGGCGTATGATAGAAAAAATCCTACAGAACTGAAAAATTTATGACATTGAAAAAAATAGTTTACCATGGAATTAACTCGTTTTTAATTTATAATTTTTTAACGTGCTCTCATTTAAATAAATTTGATAAATTTGATAAAATGTTTTTTTGAAAATAATAGAAAATCAATAAGAAATGTAACTATGTAAGATTATTGTTTGGGTTCAATCCCAATTTTTATGGGTGTGACACGTTTTTCCCCTTTTCTTTCAAGTAAGTGGGGGCGATCTAATATTTTAAATTTCCAAATGCACAGGGGGGAAAAACTTTTCTAACGTTGGCCTCATTTTTGGCTTTCTTTCTTTGAGCAGGGTTTTTAAACCAACAAAAAAGCGAAAGGAATAGATTTTAAAAAAAAAAAAAATTAACACAAAAATTATTTTTCATCAAATGGGGTTTTTTGATATTATATTTTTGAGCTTTTTAACATCGTGAATTTAGCGTTTAATTTTGGGTTATTTTTAAAAAAAAAAATTTTAGACATAATATTTTTGAGACGATTTAAATACAAATAAATTTTTAAAAAAAGTTGATTTTAATTTAATTTTTTAAAGTAATATTTCTTTTTTGTTTTTAAAACCAAATTTTAAATTAACTTTTTTTTTTTAACATTTTAAATTAAGGGTCGAAAGAAAAATAATTTTTTAATAATTTTATTAAAAAATAAAACCAAAAACTCCAATAAATTAATGTTTTTGTACTCACAATGACTATTTTTTAAATTGTTTAGCCCTTTTACTTTTATATAATAAATATATAGTTATTTGATTGGAAGTAACTAATTCCGTATTGTTCTTTGATTTAAAAGAAACTTAAAACTAAAATTTTAAGTTTAAATTTTTTGGGGTTTTTTAACGTAATGAGCAGTATGAAAAATTTAAATCGTTGGGAGCTTTTGGGACGGGAAAATTCTATGAAATATTTTTTGTGGTGGCAGATTTGTAAATAAATTTGAGGGTTGGGGAATTTTTTTTTTGAAAATTTTAATGAAGTAATTTTAAAACCATCCCAAAGATGAACTTTTCAACAATTTGTATTTACCATCCTCTCATTTCGAAAATAAAACAATGTGTTTTTTTGTTTTTTTGGTTTCTCTATACTGTAAGGATTAAAAAAAACAAGGTATTTAAGGAAGGGCCTTCCAAAAATTTACCCCCTCCAAATGATACCAGTGTTTGCATTTTTAAAAGAATCCTTGCACAATCTTTTTAGGAAAAAATCTTAAGATTTTTTTTATAGGGTTTTCCATTTCAAACTGAAAAACATTTAAGGGCCTACTAAACAAAAATACTTAGTTTTGGAAACATTTTGGGGGAAAACTTTTTTTTGTTGCACATTAAAAGGGATGAACATTCTGAAATCACTTTATTCCACCCCTTAAAGGGTACTACTATTGATGGTACCCTCTTAATTGCCTTTCACCCCCAACCTTTCCTCCAATCAAAAATTTTTACACTTATCCATGTTAAATTAAAACCTGGAGAAAAACTCCCCTTGTGAGTTCCGAAAAATTTAAAAACATCCGATCAAAACCCATCCCCCCTTATTACTCTTTTTTCCCTCATTACCCCATAACCCCATTTAATCATTTCCGACATCCCTTTCATAACTTTTCTTTTAAATTCTTTAAACCCCATTACTCTACCTTATATAAAACCCAAAAAAAACCATTTTTTCCTTAATGCCAAATTTCTAATCAGCTGTTGCAATTAAAATTTGGTCAATGAAACCTGTAGGGAAAATGTAAAACACCCCAAAAAAATTTTCCCCGAAGTTTTTTCCCTACCCTTAAACGACTTCAAAAAGGGGTTTAAAACTAAAAAAATTTTTAATCCCTCAATTTTTCTTCCCTTATCCCCAGGAAGGGGAAAAATAGGGGTTGTTCCAAAAAGGGAAAACATTCAAAATTCAGAAAAAATTGAAAAACTTACCAATCGGGCATGAATTCCAGGCCCAAAAATTTTTAACATTTCATTAATCCCTTTTTAAGACCAATTTTGTCTTTTAAATAACATTTTATACTTTAACACCCATTATCAATTTATTTCCCCTTAAAATTTTTTAAATTTTTTTCGCTAATTTTTTCTTTTTACTGTGTTTTCTCAAAATGCTCCTTTCCCACATTTCTTCACATTTTCCCCCGATCTTTCCTGATTTTAAAAATTCTATGGGTATTTACTTCACCCCTATTTTTTCTTTCCCACTTATAATAAGTTACTATGCCCTTTAAAAAACATTACCATTTTTCTCTCGATTGTAATTATTTGCTCCTTTTTTCCCCCTTACTACTTTTTTTCCCCCTTATATTTTCCCTTTTTGTACGTGTCCCCCAAACCCCCTTGGGGCTTTCCCTCTTAAGATTTTGTTTGTATTTCTCTTTTTTAAAATTTTAAGTTCTTTCCCTAATTTCAGGTGAATAAAATTCCGGAAGGGGTGTATCACATGGGGTTTTCTGGGAAAATTAAAAGAAAAATTTTTTTGGTAAAAAAAACGTTGGCCCTTGTTTTAAGGGGAAAAAACGTTAAATTTAAAAAAAAACTTTATTTCCCTCAGGGGAAGTTCACAGTTAAAAATTTTTAACCTTCAAAAGGTATTCGGGTTTGCCCCCATTGCAATGCATTTTTCCACGTTTGTGTGCGGGTGCACTGGGGTTGCCGTACCCGCCGGTTTGGGCATTAAAACCGATAATTTCGCCACTGCGGGGTTGTTGGTAGGGGAAATATGATTTTAGGGGACCCCAAAATAAATTTGTGGTGTGGGTTGGGGAATTGGGCCTTCCCGGGCCCCCCCCCCCTACCCCTTTTCCCCCGGGGGGTTTTTTCGGGACATTATATAGCTAGGGGGGGGGTTAGGACAAATAAAAAATTATTGGCTGGATTTGACCCAAATCAAAAATCAACTCTTTACAATCGGGGGGTTTTCCTGTCCAGTTTCAGTAAACAACGGTTTCTTAAAAGGGTTTTCAAGGGCCACGACTTTTAAAACCCCCCCCCCTTTTAACACTTTTCCCTTCCAAAATTAAAAAGGGATCTCAAAAAAAGGGCAAAGGGCCGCAGCCCCTTTGCCTTACAAAGAAACGGTGGAAACAAACCAAAATTAAAAAACAATCAGGGGGAACCGTCGTTTATCGGGGCCTGTTGGGCGTCAGTCACACCTCCATAAGCCTTCACGTTAAGAAAGGGGGAAAAAAAATGGTAAAAAGCGCCCGGTTTTTAAAGAAATCAGAACAACACGAAGTGGTGAAAGTGTGTCCCCGGTACACAGATTTAGGCTTCCTCCAGTAATTTCCCTTTACACGAGGGTTTTGGGGGTTATTTTTGTGATGGCAAGTTTTTGGATGATTTAAAAAGGGAATTTTTTGACATGGCAAAATGTATTCGCTTTTTGGGCCCAGTGTTTGCAGGGGCTGAAAAAACACTTTTTGCCTTTTGTCTGCGGCCAAGTAAAAAATTCCCAAAAAAATTTGGAAAAGGGAAATTTAAAAAGTTATAATTACTTTTTTCAAACCCATTTTTTATATATTAAAAATTAATTGGATTTCAAGTGTTTTAAAAAATTTCCCTAAGCTTTCTCGTATTTAAACTTTTTTTTTTATTTTTTAGTGTTTTTTTTGGTTTTTTTTATTAGTGGTCCGAGAAATTTATTTAAAAAGCCCAAAGTAAGTTTTAGAAAAAAAATTTTTTAAAATTTTTTTTTTGTAAGTAAAAAAAAGATATAAGACAATTAAAAAGTTACATTACTTCAAAAAATAATTTTAAAAATTTAAAAAAAAAAGTGATCCAAATTTGGCACTCCCTCTGTAAAACAAGTGTTAGTTATTTGGGAAAACCTTTTAAAAATTTTATAATAATGCTTTTAATTTTCATTTATTTTTTTGTTCAAATTTTAAAATTTTTTTTATGAAAGGGGGCCCCTTTAAAAAAAAAATATTTTGTCACGCGAAATTTGATTTCAATTGTTTTTTTATTGTATTTTTAAGTGTAATTTATCAAAGTACAGTTTATGATTTTTATAAACGACAAAGGGAATTAAATAGATTTAGATCTATTTCAACGTCGCTTTCTTTGGAAATTAATGTATCTAATCATTAAAAAGCAGAATAACTTGTTTTCCCTACTTTAAATGAGAACCTAAGGTGAATTACGGAAATGTATCTTTTTTGAAAAATTTTGTGTATTCTATTTAAAAAAAATTAAAAAAAAGTTATATTTTAAGTAGGGTTAGTCTTTCTCTGACAGTACGACTTTTAATCTCGTTTAGGGTTTTTTCCTGTTGTTTTATCAACTTTTCCCCAAAAAAGGGGGACGGATTAGGTTCATATTTTGCCAGGGTTTTCGGGACCTTTGGGTTTTACAATATAGGTTTTTTCACATAAGATGGGAACTTTTTGGACCAATCTAAATTTTTAACTACTCCTTAAGAACAGACCTGACTTCCTGTAGATTTATTAGCTTGAATTAAGAATAGAATGGTCTTTCTGTAGGTCTTATTATCCGAGCCTTAAGGACAGAAACTGGCTTTCAGTAGTTCTTATTAGCTGAACCTTAAGAACATTAAATGGCCTTTCTGTAAGCTTTATATAACTGAACCACATGTAAAAGACTGCCATTTCTGTAGGCCTTATTAACTGAACCACAGTAAAGACCTGACATTTATGTAGGCCTTATTAGATGAACCACAGTAACAGACCTGACCTTACTGTAGGACTTATTAGCTGAACCAAATAAAGGAATTGGTCTTTCTGTAGGCTTTATTAACTAAACCTTAAGAAAAGACCTGACCTTCTGTAGACTTTATTAGCTGGACCTTAAGAACAGAACTGCCTTTCTGTAGGCCTTATTATCTGAACCTTAAGGACAGAACTGGCCTTTCTGTAGTTCTTATTAGCTGAACCTTAAGAACAGAACTGGCCTTTCTGTAGGCTTTATTAACTGAAACACAGTAAAAGACCTGACCTTTCTGTAGGTCTTTATTAGCTGAACCTTAAGAACAGGCCTGGTCTTTCTGTAGGCCTTATTAGCTGAATCTTAAGAACAGAACTGGCCTTTCTGTAGGCTTATTAACTGAACCACAGTAAGCAGACCTGACTTTTCTATAGGCCTTATTAGCTGAACACAGTAACAGACCTGACCTTTCATGTAGACTTATTAGCTGGAACAAATAAAGGAACTGGTCTTTCTGTAGGCTTTATTAACTGAACCTTAAGAACGACCTGACCTTCCTGTAGACTTTATTAGTTGGACCTTAAGAACAGAATTGGCCTTTCTGTAGGCCCTATTATCTGAACCTTAAGGACAGAACTGGCCTTTCTATAGGCTTTATTAACTGAACCACATTAACAGACCTGACCTTTCTGTAGGTCTTATTAGCTGAACATTAAGAACAGAACGGCCTTTCTGTAGGCTTTATTAACTGAACCGCATTAACAGACCTGACCTTTCTGTAGGTCTTATTAGCTGAACCTTAAGAACAGAACTGGCCTTTCTGTAGGCCTTATTAGCTGAACCAAATAAAGGAACGGTCTTTCTGTAGGTTTTATTAACTACTCTTAAGAACAGACCTGACCTTCCTGTAGACTTTATTAGCTTGACCTTAAGAACAGAACTGGTCTTTCTGTAGGTCTTATTATCTGAGCCTTAAGGACAGAACTGGCCTTTCAGTAGTTCTATTAGCTGAACCTTAAGAACATAACTGGCCTTTCTGTAGGCTTTATTAACTGAACCACTGTAAAAGACCTGACCTTTCTGTAGGTCTTATTAGCTGAACCTTAAGAACAGAATGGCCTTTCTGTAGGCTTTATTAACTGAACCACAGTAAAAGACCTAACCTTTCGGTAGGTCTTATTAGCTGAACATTAAGAACAGAAATGGCCTTTCTGTAGGCTTTATTAACTGAACCACAGTAAAAGACCTTTCATTTCTGTAAGGCCTTATTAACTGAACCACGTAAAAGACCTGACTTTCTGTAGGTTTATTAGCTGAACCTTAAGAACATAACTGGCCTTTCTGTAGCTTTATTAACTGAACCACAGTAAAAGACCTGACCTTTCTGTAGGCCTTATTTAGCTGAACCACGATAACAGACTGACCTTACTGTAGGACTTATTAGCTGCACCTAAATAAAGGAACTGGTCTTTCTGTAGGCTTTATTAACTAAACCTTAAGAACAGACCTGACCTTCCTGTAGACTTTATTAGCTGGACCTTAAGAACAAGAACTGGCCTTTCTGTAGGCTTTATTAACTGAAACCACAGTAAAAGACCTGCCATTTCTGTAGGCCTTATTAACTGAACACAGTAAAAGACCTGACATTTATGTAGGCCTTATTAGCTGAACCACAGTAACAGACCTGACCTTACTGTTAGTACTTATTAGCTGAACCAAATAAGGAATTGGTCTTTCTGTAGGCTTTATTAACTAAACCTTAAGAAAAGACCTGACCTTCCTGTAGACTTTATTAGCTGGACCTTAAGAACAGAACTGGCCTTTCTGTAGGCCTTATTATCTGAACCTTAGGACAGAACTGGCCTTTCTGTAGTTCTTATTAGCTGAACCTTAAGAACAGAACTGGCCTTTCTGTAGGCTTTATTAACTGAAACCACAGTAAAAGACCTGACCTTTCTGTAGGTCTTATTAGCTGAACCTTAAGAACAGAATGGTCCTTTCTGTAGGCCTTATTAGCTGAAACTTAAGAACAGAACTGGCCTTTCTGTAGGCTTTATTAACTGAATCCACAGTAAATACCTGACATTTCTGTAGGCCTTATTAGCTGAACACAGTAACAGAATTGACCTTACTGTAGGACTTATTAGCGCACCAATAAGGAACTGGTCTTTCTGTAGGATTTATTAACTAAACTCTTAGAACAGACTGACCTTCTGTAGACTTTATTAGCAAGACCTTAAGAACAGAACTGGCCTTTCTGTAGGCCTTATTATTGACCTTAAAGGACAGAACTGGCCTTTCTGTAGGTCTTATTTGCACTAGGGTCGCATTACGATGGTATCCAATAGTTTCCCAATGATATGATCTTCCAATTCAAAACAAATACAACCTAATCATTGACCCTTTTTGTCTACTTCAACACAAGACCTTCTGACCCTTTTCTTTTTTGTCCTCAAATATGTTATCTTAATTATAAATATCTTGAATCCAGACCAGAATTACGTTTTTTAGCCCAATGCGAAAGGTCATGCCCTCCCTTGTGAGTACATAATGAGACTCAGACTTAGAAACATAGAACAGTTAACTTGCACTATTGATTATATTATATAATAATTTTTAGCTTAATCCCTAAATACATTTGTATTAAGGAAAATATTAGTAAATATTATCTACACCAATCATAATAAATTCTAGTAAAAACGTAATGCCTCAACCCTAGCTCTAAGCTAAACCCACCGAATCCCCGCTCATTTCTCGAAGAAAATTATTACCAACAAAAACCTAGATTGCTTCTAGATGAGAGCTTTTTGGACACAAGCACATGAATGTCAGATTGGACATAGTTTTCTCCAAGTTATATTTGCCAATTTACAGTGTCGAAGTTGTAGGCAGAACAAAAGCGGGGAGGTCCTCAAAGTCATGCATGAAGGAGGTGACATTGTCCTAACGAACATGACATTACTGTAATCTGTCACTTACACCACTGTTACCTCAAGGTAGTCACTCATTCTACCATTGTAAGCGAAGTCACATTTTGAATTGTTTTAGCTGCAGTGCTTCTACCTACTGCGGGCCCAGCTGTTGCGTTTATGAATACAAGAACACAGGTCACCAAACACCTTCGAGTCATGCCGCCAGGCTGCGAGTTAAAAACTTGTGATTTTCCCCCTCCCCCCCCCCCCACCCCCAATCCTTTTGGCCCTACCTTTCTCTCTACATTGCTTTCCATTGTATAGCTGAATGTGAATTTAGGGTTCCCTGTTATTTGCACTCAAACATGACACACGTCTGAGTGGGCTTATTAAAAAGATTTCATCTCTTTTGTCATGGAGAGAAAAGGATTTTTGTTTTTTTCATTTTGGGCCAGAGAGAATATTCTCGTTTATTATTAATTGGTACGTTGGTTAAACAGTAAATATTAATTATTTGTTTCTCAATGAATTATTATTAAAGTATTTCCTTAAAATTTAAATTATAATCTTAATTATTCACTAATGCAAGAAACTTTTAGAAGTATTCAGGGCATACAAAAAATATGAAGTAGATTAACTTTGAACAGTGCACTTAATACTTAAAACCTAAATACAGTTTAAGGAATAGGGGTTTGGGTTGACTAATTTTGCGCGCTAACCAATACACAAATATGTATCTAGACTTAGACTAATAGGTCTAATCTGAGTTAATCCAAGCTTCCTTAGACCTATCCGAAATATTTCTAGATGCTCCTGTTGATGGAATTAACAAAATTCAGAATTATAAATATAAGCAAAGGAATGGATATAAAAACAAATACGTTATATCTTATTGAAATATAGTTTATCCTATAAAGCCAAGTATTTGGTAAGTTTCAAAAAAAAGTCTGAGGAGTTTAGACTAATTCCAGATGAAGGCTATCTAATTTAATGTTTAATTGGCCCAATTTCCCTCATGTCCCAAATTTTTGGAACTCACGTTAGGTGTTTAGTATTAAATCCTTGTTGTAGGTCAAGCTACTTCTTAAGTCGTATATCCAACAATTCACGTAATTAGAGAATTAATTAAAATCACGAGTTATAAGAGATTAATTTTAATGTTCATGTCCTAAACATAGTTTTTTATCACCTCGTTTTACTACCTATTCGGTATTATACAAATTTTTATACTAATAAATAATAGTGATTTTAGGCATAATAAGGCTATTTCTTAAGCTAATGCATCCGAATTTGCGTGGAGGGGAGGTGGAAAACCATTTTGGAACATGAGTCTCAATATAACCATTCAATATTTGAAACCACAATCTCCCGCACTGGCAGTCTAGTCTTCTGCAGGAGTAGCACCTTAGACCAGTGCCCACCAAGAAGGGGTCCTATAATTGTTGAAGCAGAGAAAATGAATACTTTGTGTTATATTTGACATATTTTGTTTTGACAAAAGTTCGAGATACATAAAGTTGATTAATATCCCACTGATCTAACAAAGAATATATCTTGATACCTAAAACTGATACAATGATTTTAAATATAAAAATTATTATTTTATTATTATTATTATTTTTTTATATTTTATTATTATTATTATTATTATTAATAGTGAAAACACTTCTATGCATAAATATGTAAATAAAATACCACGTTAAACAATACGATCAGGGCCTCTGATAGGAATTTTATCAGGGACTAACAAATAAATTTTTCGGCCGGCTTCCCCCTCCAATTTTTTTTAATTCTGTTTTTTTTTAAATAAATCATATATGGAAAAAAAACCTATACATAAATTTTTACTTTTATATTTTAAAAATAGAAAAATAATATAAAAACATATAATATTTTTAGGCCTCTAAAATCTTAAAATAGTAGTGAAAATGTAAATGCTATTCTTCATATGTGCAAAAGAATTCTGAGCTACCAGGATATTCCCCAGCCCCCTTTTTGACCCTTGGGCCGGGTAGATGTACCCCCTCCATATAGACATAGAGAGTAAAAAAAAACTCATATCTTAAAGATGTACTTTAAAGCCTTTCAATTTAGGTTTAAATCTTTTCAAATATATAATATATCAAAAAAAAAATGTATTATGTACTTGAACAAATTTTTTAATAACTAATTTGTCAAAATTTTGATAAAGAATTTTAATTATTTCACTCTGATACTAAAACGAATTACACCTAGTTCTTGTTTGATGTTTCACTGATTTTATGCTTCTTGACATGACCTCAGCCTTAAAAGTATTGTCTTCACCCTCCCCTGTGGCGGTAGCGTCCTTTCCCTATCTACCAATATATCACCAAAGTGTAGCGTCATACTAAAAGAAATATGCAAATAAATCATCAGGGCCCTTTAATAACCACCACTAATCCAAACCAAACCCAGGTGTCCGCACTACCTTGTTTATTTTTATCAGGAATTGGAGTTGTAGTTAAATAAAATCAGGAGTAGTACAATTAGGGCCTTTTGGCAGTTTATTTATAACCGGAAATATTTGAGTTTATAATTTTAAAAAAGAAATAAGGTTTCGACTTCTACGCAACATATTAGACATTTAAAAAATAACATAAATTACCTCCCAATTAATCAAAATTTTAATCAGAGTTTATTTTTTAACTGGTAAATATCTAAGTTTATAACTTTATAAGAGACATAAGGGTGCGATTTCTACGCTATATTTTGACATTTAAACATAATATTAAAATTCTATCCAATTAAATCAAAATTATAACCAGTTTTACGAATTATTAATTATAGGACGAGCAGTAAAGTCAGTTTACAAAATTAAAATTTTCTTAATAATGTCCGTAATATACAATCTCCCAATAGGGATTCTACAAGGAACATACAAGAGCTACCCTTTAATTCAAATCTCAAAAGACTGGTTGTCAATAAAGTACATACATAAAAAGAGTTACAGAAATCTAGGCTGTTCTATGCCTTTAATTCTCACTCTAACTGCTTCATACCTACGAATAACATAAGTGGGGAAAAAGGTCTATTCCTCTGCCCAAACATTAATAATGAGTTTCCAACGTGATTGCAAAGAAAAAGGTCAACTAATTCTTTAATCTCAGCTCAACGATACTATCCGTAATAGATAGATATTATAAACAATTTCCGTGACTTCGAAATTTAAATAGAATACGGAAAGAAAAAACCTAATATAAATTAAAGGGGAAACTTCTTCCATGCAACAAAGAGGCGGCTACATACTTAAATATCTGTACGCAAAACCCTTCCCACAACGTAAAGTTTCAAAAAAATTTATTAG
>JBCFYV010001038.1:0-58262 GCA_039000515.1 Timema cristinae | reverse complement strand
AAAATAATTGAAGTGACAATCATGATTTAATACTTGCACCTACTCTTGAGTGGTGGCAAATAAAAGGCGCAACTTTGCTCTCAAATTGCGCCTGCTCCTTTTAGTGAATAGGAATTTGGAACATATTTCAAACTTGCGCTGGCGCAACTATTTGCTCCCTTTAGTGAATCCAGGCCCAGTAGTGATTTAAATTGAATATTTTGATTAATATTATTTACTATTCGTAAATATTAGTGAAAAAATTGTGCTTATAGACTTTTTCAAGTGCTACAATATAATTGAGGTTAACTATCCGTATGTATTATTTATTGATATAAATTAAAATATTATTAAATTATTTTTTATTTTTTAATGATGCCAAAGAAGTATAACTTCTCACGCGCGTACATAAGTACACACACCCATTTTTTTTCTTAGCTGTTAAATATTTAATCATGCCACACATTATTTTCACAGCAGTAATACCCATATTTATTGGTTTTACATGGTAATATAAAACAGGTCTCCACCTTTTCAGAATCTTAATTACTGTGAATAGATAATCATGAATTTATTAATAATTAATTATTATATTCCGCACATGTAGTTCAAATAACAAATTAAATCTAAAAGATTTTTACTTTACTTTTAAGACGCTGAGTTAAAATTTATATAATTTAAGGGTCCCTATCCTGATTTAAAATGTTTAATATTATTTCCAGGTAGACAAAAAAAAGAGATATTTGATAACATATTATCCATTGGTTATATTTTAGTTATTAAAGTGAATTTATTTGTTTCTTAAACGTTATTATGACTGTCTATAACTTTGTGGGACCATAGTTCGATTCCATACTTTATTTAATGTTACCATAACGGCCACAATATAACTATTGGATAACAGTTTTGATAAATACTTTGATTGAGATAAATTGTAGTTTAGTAAGATTTACGTTGATGAACATTTTCTAATAAATTTCATGTTTAATTATATTTTTCAAATATGTTTTTTTACTAAAACAATTATGGAAATCCAAATAATGAAACTGACCATGTCATAGGCAAGTATTAATATAATATAAGAGAAAGGAGAGTTAAATAATTAAAAAGCAAGAGCGTAAAAACAATTTACATGATATCAATGCTTTTTTTAATGTTTGGAATGTAGATATCTTTAAGTAAAAAAATATTGTAGCTCTGTACTGTTTTTAAAAATGTATGGTTGTTAGCAACGATACATGGAACTGCATAATCGATTGTGGTGCATTTATTTATATTCACTCGGATGTCAGCTAAGGGAGGATTTAGCATATATAGTCAGGGTTTGAGTTTCCGTGAAAGAAACGGCCGGATTTATTTATATCTTTACCTTAGGAACTCTAGAACCACTTAAACGATTGTGGTGCTGTTTTTACTTTTGTACTGACCCAATATTCAGACAGGTTTTAGCATTATGTGTGTATAATCAGGTGTTTGGGTGTGAGTCACGGTAAAGAACCATACGATTGTTTGTATACATTTATTGAACCACATAATTACTGTAATGTAATTTTTATTATTCTGTAGAGTATTTATACAAGCATATTTTAGTATAGTAATTATAATCGCGTGTTTTTGTGTGAGTCACTGTGAAGTGTCAGCTAGAAATATATGGAACCACTTAACCGATTGCGATGTAGTTTTTCTTTTTTGGTAGGATATTAATCCAGGCATCTTTTAGCATGATACATCAGGAGTGATTCCCGAAGAAGTTCCAACATGATTTATTTTGTTAACTAATATTTATAGTAAATTCTATCCTATTGAAGTGCAGTTATTTATATCTATAAGAATTTCACCCATTCTATATTAGATTTTAGGGTGACCTGGTGGTCTAGAGGTAAGGTGTCAGACTTCTGTGCTGGCGGCCGGGGTTCAATCCTCGGTCCCGGCACAGATTTATCTGATTACCAAACCCTTCCTACACCTCTGACAAGACATCTTGTGAATGTGTGGAATGCCAGGTCGCCACCGTGGTTCGGATTCTATGTTAAACTGTAGGTCCTTCATTTCATCTCACAATCACCCTACCATTACACATTAGCGTAAGTGCGTATAAACCGAACGGGTAGTAAGACGCGGTGCTAATAAAAATAATAATAATAATAATAATAGATTTTATATATAAATAAGATTGGACATAGAGTCCCAGGTGAAGTGGTATCCTGACAAGCGATGACGTAATTTGCCAATTTGCAGCAAGGTGTAGTAAATGGGATCGGTGGTAGCGGAGTCGATTTTAAACCGAGATCTAGTAGAAGTTGAAGGCGTGGCGTTGTAGTTTGTCTCCCGGTGATGTTCCGTTAGGCCTGACAGTGAAAAGTGTGGCGTTCACAATATTATGAGGATGATAGAAATATTTTTATTTGAATGATCGTATTTTTAAAATCAACTATATCTTAAACAATATTGACAATATCAAAATAAACATGAAGAGAAATATTATATTCTTTGTTCATATGTCATTGGTCTTTAGTTATCCACGTGTTATAACTTTTCAATGCCAAACAAGAATTATAACATTATAGTAACTTCAAATCTGATTGTTGGAAGTTTCGTAGATGGTAATGAAAACTAATATATACTCAATCCAAAAATATCCAAAAAAACATAGAAACTCTATTCTATTGCAATTACCGTACTACAACAAAAGAGATAATATATTTTATATGTTAAACAAAATATACAACCGCGTCTTACTACCCGTCTGGGCTATACGCATATTAATACTCTCGTGAATTACGGTAAATGAGTTTGAATTGAATGTGGATGTATCCATATAAACACCGAGAAAAGGTTCGAAACAATTTAGGAATAAACACCCTCAATAGATTCGGCTGAGAGTTATGCCCAAACTTCCCCATAATCGACAAACTGGACTAGAATTGTATGATAGTTAAACACATGGATTGTGATTATTTTACCAACTAATCGGTTATTTGCGTTTGATATTTGTTATTTTATAAAACAAAAGTGTATCTTTATTCAGCCCAAAAGTTGGCTGCAATTGGGTGGTCTGTATTAGAAGACCTTAACCCTCAATAACCATTTTCCTAATCCCATAAATTACATTGTAGTGAGCAAAAGTGTGTTCATAAGTTCAAGGACAGATTTAATAGCAAGGGGGTGCTAACAATTTACTAGTAAATAATTATTCCCACCCGTGATAGTAAATATGTAAGAATTTATTGATGTATGCCTACCTTAATTTCTAGGTAGGGCTTTTAACGTGAAAAAAGTTATTTTAAAACCGTATATTTTTTTAAAAGAAGCTTCCGCTTAACCATCTTAATATAGTTATTGGCTCATTACTATGGCATATAACACTATAAATATGCGTATTCCTTTTTTCAAGGAAGCAATATATTAATATGTAAGTTTAGATAATTCCGCATTATGTTGTTCCAGAACCAGATAATATGTATATATATATATATATATATAATATATATATATATATATAATTGTATGTGTATATATATATATAATTATATATATAAATATATATTAATATATATAATATTTTAGTGCTGCACCACACCCATTTGAGTTTTAGGCCTGTATTCTATTTATTCTAATTTTTTAATGCTGAGGAAGGCTGAATTTACAGGGTGTGTGCCCATATTTGCTTGGAGGGAGAGTTTAAAACCATTTATAGAAAAACACTCTCAGTGAACCTGACCGGGATTGAACCCGGATCTTTCCGTCATTGTTATTCTAGTCTATTGCTAGAGTAGCGTCTTAGAACATGTGACCACAGAAGAGGCTGTATCCAGTTATAGGTATATAGTCTTCTTATTAAATGATATTTTTTAGTTGGTTTTTTTTGGCCTTCGTGTCAGTGCTTATTGATTGTTGTTGTTATGAAATGCTTAAAGCGAACCAATCTTGCCCGTCGTTTAATAGGCCACCCTGGCCTGCCTTCACCAAACACACTATATGCATTGTCCTCTCCAGCCATGCGCTGTTGATAGTGTAGACTGTATTAATTCAATTGGATGTTACAGGCTAGGCTTCTAGAGTCAAGGAGGTATTAAACAAGAGCATTATCAAGGAGGGTCGAAATAAGGAGTGGCAATAGGGGAGGGTCTTATATGAAGAAGTGTGAGGAAGACAACATGTAAAGTCGCTTGGATGCTAAGTTTAATAAGTCTGATTTTTTTTGGTCCTGTTACAAGGAAGTCAGGGCTTGAATACTGATTGGGTTTAGTTAGTTGGTATTTATTAAGTGGTTTCTCATGCTCTTTCCATATAAATTAGTTATATTTCTTCTAACATTCCTCCTTCCTCCTCTTTATTCATTATTGAACGAGTAATAGGGCGAGGAGGACTAAGAAACCTGGGTGTTATTTGCACCTATGGGAAAATGGAAAAAGTTGTCACTCTTGTGTATTCCAGTTTATCATGGCGTGGAGGATAAGGTTCAAATCTTCTGTTAAAAAGTTTGCACATGAAATACCTCATTATTTTGAAAATAATTGTTTATCAATCTGATTTATCTATATACTGGTTAGTATCTGACCATTCTCTCATTGCCAGTTTTTGTTTATTCTAATACTGTCCTTGAAAATTACGTTTTTATTAGACTTAATCATAGCCTGTTATTTTATTCTATAAATTAGAAAATTTGGCAGCGTAGTTTTAATATTCACATATTAAAAAAAAGGATTAAACTGAATATTATGGATCACGTCTCTAAATATAAATATTTTCACCGCGTTGAATGAATTGACGACTGCTATTTACATGGTGGCTACAGACAGGGAAAAAAGGGAAAACCTGGAAAAGTCAGGGAATTTTTGGATGACAGGGAAAACAGGGAAATGTCAGGGAATTTAACTAAAAATAAGGAAAAGTCAGGGAATTAAAAATTATTTCTCAGATATCCCATTAATTTTGCAACTAAACACTAAAACAAAAGTTAATAATACCTAAATAAAATAACATGTTAATTTTAAAAATAACTGATAAAACCGTTGATGTTTAGTAGATACAAACTTTTTATTAATATGTGATCAATAATTTAGATAAAACAAGTCATCATCCACCATTAAAACTGGAAAAAGTAGGGAAAATTGAAAAATGTTGCCTGGAAAACCTGGAAAAGCCAGGGAATTTTGTAAAATATGTTTTGTAGCCACCCTGTATTTAGTTTTCTTTGTGACTGTATATATTATTAGCATTATTACCACCGCGTCTTACTAACCGTTCGTGTTGTATGCACTTACGCTAATGTGTAATGGTAGGGTGATTGTGAGAAGAAATGGAGAACCTGCAGTTTAACGTGGGATCCGAACCACGGTGGAGGCCTGGCATTCCCCACATTCACAAGTTGTGATGAATACACGTCTTGTCAGAGGAGAAGGAAGGGTTTGGCAATCAGATAAATCTGTGCTGGGACCGAAGATTGAACCGCAGACCCCCAGAACATAAGTCTGACACCCTATCCCTAGACTTCCAGGCTAACAACAAGTCCTGGTGAAGGGCGAGCCGATTGTTTGTATACATTTATTGAACCACATAATTACTCTGGTGTAATTTTTATTATTCTCAAGAATATTTATCCAGGCATTTTTTAGTATAATAATTGGGTGTTTTGGTGTGAGTCCCGGTAAAGTGTCAGCCGGACATTTGTATATATCTATGGAACCACTAAACCGAGTGAATTTTTTTCTGTAGAATATTTCTTCAGGCATGTTTTAATATAATATAATCAAGTTTTGTGTTGTGAATCTCGTTGAAGGACCAGCCGGATATTTGTGAATATCTCTGGAACAGCAAACCGATTTCGATGTAATTTATTATAGTCTGTAGGATATTAGCCAGGCAATTTTTAACATGATATACTTGGGTTTTGGGGTTCTAATTTCTGTTTAAGTTTTGGATGGATGTTGTATGTATGTTACCTAGGATATTTATAACTATATACGCAATTGCAGTGTAGTTTTTGCAATTATGTATTATTTACGTTTTAACTTTATTTAATCAAGGGTTTTGCTGTGAGTCCCTGGAAATGGTGAGAGACCTAGCGATAATGGATTTTGTGGGCCAGCTGGAAGGTGAAATTTCATTCTTCCGCGAAGGGGATAATAGTCCAGAGTTAACTATAGGAGAATATTTATATGTAATATAATATTACCTATTTCAACCACCTCAACTACTCATCCGGTCTACACGCCTAAAATTATTTTTGCTGGTCAGTGATGTAAAAGATACAAATTAAATAGGATGTAATCACATTTTTTTGGAGGGAAGTTGGAAAACAATTTAGGAAAAGTCTCTGAATATTTCCGGCCAGGATTAGAACCCTGTTTCATCAATGAAAATGGGTTATATGAGAAAATATGTGTCCGCGTGTATACCGATTCAGTAGAATATAAATTATTTACGGCATTTCCTAGAATGCCTATTTTAATTTGTTATTCTGTTTATTATAAGATATCAAATATTCAATTTTGTGTGTGTTTTGAGCAAATATTACACTTGTATATAGGCTTTTATTTTGGGGCATGTTTTTTGAAGTTCAATCAATAATTTTTCTACTACAATGAGATTACCACAACTCTCAGGCTCACTTCGGTGGTGTAGTTAGCTAACGCACTATTTTCATGTTGAGCTATATTGACGAGCATGCGGAGATCGAGGTTCGAATCTCGCTCGGGTGAACGGAGGGTGGTTCCCCCTAAATGGTTTTTCACTAACCCCCACGCAAATGCTGGTTAACTTCCTCTAAATTCACCTTTACCAAAACCTTATTCATCAGAATAATTAGAAAATAGGCATACTATCAGAACGGGTAGTAAGACGTGGTGCTAAAAACAAACACACCAACTGTCAACAAGAATATATATGCAATTCCTTTAAATACTCTTTTATTGTATTTTAAGATTGACTATATGAAGATTATTGGAGAAACAGTGAAATTTTCCTGGCATTCAAACATATTAATAAATAGTTCGTTCTGTGTATGCTAGCTGGCCGTGAATGTCCGCGTACAACGTTTAGTAGTTAAATGGCGCTTGTCTAAAAGGAGGGTTGGATCATATTATTCACTGTATCAAGTAATGCACTAGCCAAATACTGCAGTTAACATTCATACATCTTCTAAACATTAACGTCTTGCAGTAAGCCAACAGATATTACTCCTTCCAAATTAATTTCAAGACTAAATAAATAATGTATTTTGTTATGTGTTAAAATTTCATATGCCACAAATAATTATTGGTTACCCGCCTCAGTGGCGTAGTTGGCTAACGCGCTTGTCGTGTTAAGCTCGACTGCTGAGGACAGGGAGATTGAGGTTCGAATCTCTCTCGGGTGAACTGGGGGTGGTTTTTCCTAAATGTTTCCCACTCTCCCTCCACGCAAATGCGGGTTCACTTCCTCTAATTCAACCTTCCCAATTCCTAAATCCATTAACGTAATTAGTACTTAAAGCGTATAACCCGAACGGGTAGTAAGACGCGGTGCTAAATATTAAATTATTGATTACCTTTATAATAATAATAATAATAATTATAATAATAATTTCTCTCGAAACTAATAATTTTACAAGAAAACGATTTACAGATTTATTAAACGGTAAGATTTTAGGACAGTTTAGCTCAAACAATAGCATGTGTCTACTGGACCAAGGTTCCCTGGTTCGATTCCTGACATAGCGGAACTTTTAATTTTAGTGAAATGAGTGTTCCCCCTTTCAAAGTGATGAGCTTGATGGATTTCTAAATTTTAAGATAGTATGAAAGTCGTGTGCTGATTTTATCAGTCGATTCAGAAAATACACGTTAAATACCTCAAATACATTTTTAACATGAAACTTTGGGTGCCACGCTGCTTTCTAAGTGAGCTAGATTATTAATTATTGAATAAAATAAGAAAACTAAGGTATAACCATTTATATTCTATATAACTACCTTTATCTGGGAACCAAAATATGTTTTACATGTTCCTAGTTTTTTAAGATCTTCCCCAATATTTTAAAAATCCCGTTTATGAGAATTTTTGTTAAAACTATATATATATATATATATATATATATATATATATATATATATATATATATATATATATATATATATATATATATATTTATATATATATATTTGAAGATCTCACGGTAAAAGCTTTTCAAAAATATCGCACACATTTGGATAAAAAAAAGTAAAACGTAAACTTACTTTTAATGTCTCAAAAATTACGTTATTCGTCTTTTTGCTAAATTGTTGCCAATCAATTTCATGGGGGCACGCTAGCATTTAGCTCCAACTCAAGCTTTGACTTTATATGTCTAGCATTTCATATATTGAGATCTTTTGTAAGACCGAAACAAACATATAACGTGAGGTTTCTCATAAGGGTTCTATTCTTGGTATCGAACACAAAAAATTAGTGGTAACTTTGAGTGTAACTTATGCCTACTTATTATTTTTAATTATATCATAGTTTGTATTGTTATATCATTATATTTTAAAAACAATTTCATACCAAAAACGTTTAATTTTCTTGTAGATTGTATTTTTGTCGTTTATGAGTATTTTAAATTGAGTGATAATAATGACTGAACTAAAGCAAGTAGCTTACACGTAGCAATGAAGTATTAGTAGTAACTTAAAATATTATTATTATTATTATTATTATTATTATTATTATTATTATTATTATTATTATTAGCACCGCGTCTTACTACCCATTCGGGTTATACGCACTTATGCTAATGTGTAATGGTAGGGTGATTGTGAGATGAAATGAAGGACCTACAGTTTAACGTGGAATCCGAACCACGGTGGAGGCCTGGCATTCCCCACATTCACAAGATGTCTTGTCAGAGGTGAAGGAAGGGTTTGATAATCAGATAAATCTGTGCCGGAATAAAAATAAAAAAAATTCTAAGTAATTAAATCTAGAATCTTAGTTTTACATATTTCAATATTTTTATTTAATCAAATACATATTCGATATACTGTAATATGCGTACTCCTAAAATCGGTTACAATAACACTATTGCAAATATAATAATTAATGTGTCTCAAAAATGTATAAAAATGTTTCAATACACTTTCTTCATACAGATTGATATTTTGGGTCCTATTTGCCAGGCAGTTCTCCTACCAGCCTAACACCTTGCGAGACCGGTATCGTCTGTCACGTAGGGCAGTGATGACCAACCCAAAACACTAATGGTACGCAAAGTCATTTTAAGTTCCACCCTTAAGGTCACCGTAGATTTAAAAAAAATCAAATCTATAACATTGGAAAACAATTAAACGAGTTATTTCGGCCAACTTCACTTGTCGCTAAAATTTGAATAATTTAGTTTATCCCCTATTTCACTATCTAAATAGCCCTATTGTTTTACTGTCCACGATGTAGAAAGGGGGCAGGAGTCAGGTAAGGTTTGAGGTTCTGGGTGATAGTTACAAAAACAGTGCCAACAGAGTAGATATAGATAGCGGTATGACAGAAAATAATGTTGGCCACCCTTGGAGTAGAATAAAACAAAACTAAAGGACGCATCTCTCCCTTCGCGTGTGAACTGGAGAATAATTTTGTTGAAAGAAACGCGCCATTTTCAAGTATGTGAGCAAAAGGAAAACAAAAAATGCTTTGAATGCATCGTGTCCTGTATGAGCAATCTATATACTTATACTATCTAGCTAATGTTTGCTTGTTTGAAACAAGTTAATATTTAAATAATTTCCACAATTTATGATTCTACCAATTTGGTTAAAAGAAAATGAAATATAAGTATATGATATAGCTAAACAAATCATTCTACATGGTGCACTCAATAAAATAATAGTGTTTTCTCTTATTTACATATACTGTAGAGTGGCACGCTTCAATTCCGTTGGTTTCGTTATTTAATACGTCATTCGGTTTCCAGTGTTGCCGAATTAAACTCTTGGTCGCTAGCGAGTAATCGGCATAGCATCTCATAGCAGGATATCAATGTATTAAAATGAGCACTTCTTTGTTCCAGCCTTTCACACACCTTTACTGGTTAAGTGGGTACAATATCTAAAAGCCTAAAGTTCGTTTAGTTTGATTTAACAATTACAGATACGTCAGGGTTGAAATCTTGGATAGATTTACTAATTATGTTTTTTACAAAAGTAATATTCCCAAGATTGTGAGTTACAGTTCATCTCACAGTCCACCTTCATCATTCCTACTTTGCTACCGTAGTTAAATGTAATAGTCCAAACGGATAGTAGGACCCGGATCATTAAGAAACTAAACATATTTAAATCGCACAAGAATAAAAAGTATTGAAGCTAAGTTTGAAAATATCTATAAATACGTTTGACAGAAGACTATGTCTCAACATGTTTCACATTCGTCTGCTGACCTATTTAACTTTGAGTGCTACACTAGCAAGTATAGCACTGTGATTATATGGTACCAACAACTTTGAATATAAATTATATGTGATATATTAGTAGGAATTTAGTGTCAATTATGTGATCGTGTGTGGTCATTACTAAATTTACATAAACTCTATTATATAAATAAAGAATTTAAATTATGTATATAGAATATGTTACAAAAATTGTCTAGTTTTTCATCGTGACGAGTTAAACTAAGAATACTATAATTACGATTACTTGGACCCCCTCTCAGGCTACTACACAATAATTTAAGAAACTCCTGAAAATAGTGACTGTCCCTGTAATAACATCTGTCTCTCCCTTCCCCTTCTAAACACATACATCTTGTAATGTAATATATCTATGCTACGTTTTGTGATGGATCAAGAAACTTGAGCATTTTTTAATTGTAGAATTACCATTCCAGTTATGTTAACCTATTTCTATAAAGGATAAAAGGAACGGAAAATACTAATTATTTCCCCTAGCTAGATTATAGTTAAAGTAATATGGAAAGTGCACATTAAATAGCTCAAATAAATAATTAATATGAAGTCAGTTTTCGAATCTCGGTCAGGTACAGTGAGGGTGATTTTTTAAAATGGATTCCCACTCTCCTTCCAAGCAAATGGGGGTATCTTACCTCTAATATGTTACCTTACTCAACCCAACCCCATAAGAGTAATTGTCAATTATATGTATAACATGAACAGGTGTTAGCAAGCAATGATAACATAAACATAATAGAAAGACAATGGTCTAAATAGTTTGCCATGAGCTGTCCTCCCTTCCCCAACAGTATACGGTGATACAGGTGGTTTGGCCATGATAGTGACGACAGATAGTAACCCAGGCGATTAAACCTAGATAGTGATGACAGGTGGTGATCCAAGTGGTTAAACCAAGGTAGTGATGACGTACTGTAGGGTGATCCAGGTGGTGAAGCCAAGATATTGACGCCAGATGGTGATCCTAGTGGTTAAGCCAAGATAGTGATGACGTACTGTATGGTGATCCAGGTGGTTAAGCCTAGATAGTGACGACAGATAGTGATCCAGGCGGTTAAGAGGATATTATCCGAAAGCTCAATGCTAGTTCTGAAGTTTCGCAGCCCGTGCGCGTGCGAGGGAGGTGGAGCTTAGACGAATACGTCAGCGACAAGTCATCCAGTATAGAGAGGAAATACTCGGTGAACTGACAATCGCCTAGTCTTCTTTTACTCTGTCATTCTTTCTTCAAGAGACAACACTCACGAGCACACAGAAGGGATGTGTAATTATCTTGGGGAGGACAGCAGTGTAAAGAAAGAAAAGAATAGTAAAACGGCATTGTACTCTTCGTTTGCTCTTTCGGGTTCTTACAGGCGCTGGACTGGTCGTCTTTGTTTAACCCAAAGGTATCGGCCCAAGCGTGGTCCTTTTTCTACCTAGTAAAAGTAATATAACCTAGAGAAAAAAATGATTGAGACTTTATTTTGATGAAAGTGTTAGAATCTACATTAGGCCCCTATGCCCCCGTGTAACGATGCACCATCTATTTAACGTCACAAGTCTTGTTTCAATCGTGCGGGAAAACCAATAATTTTATGGCCGTTGTAGTAATAGTAAAAACGCTTGTAAAGTCTGAAATTGAAATGTTTTACACGAAGTAAAAAAAAAAAAAAATTAAAATTGTAAAACTTCTTAAAACAATTTTAGCAAAACATGAAACAGTCGACTAATGATTTTTTTTAAATATATTTTGAGTTAACAAGGGTTAGTTATGTTAGATTACAAAAATCGTTCAAATTTATTTCTATAAATAAATATATATATTGGTTAGAAGGCCCCTTTCCCTTGACACGTTGTGGCATTTTGAAGTGGTAGAGCATATGTCACGACTTCAGATCCGCATGATCTCGAGTGATTTTAGACAGTTGAATTGGTAGGTAACGTTGAAAACTGTACTCTAGACTAGGGCAATGCCACCACATCTCGTCCAAACACTAATTTATAGTACATGTACAAGTGTATTCAACTTTACATTCATATAATAGCAAAAACAATTTTAGTTTCCTAGGTTAAAAGGCTAGACAATGTTAAATATTTTGAAATATATTTTATGTGTGACACAAGCCACAAAACATATTTTCCCATGACATAGTAATTTATTACAAAGGATAACTCTTTTTTTTAAATCTGGAACAGTCTTCAAGTCTTCATTACATCTTGTATTCATTGGTAATCAAGTTAAGATTTGAATTTCAGTCAAATTTATTTTAGGGAAGTTGTACACTTTAGAACAGCCGGTAGGTAACGCGTGTGTCTACTGATCTAGGGATCACGGGTTCTAATCCAGGCATGATTGAAAGTATATCATTGGTTAGTTATTATCGGCTGGCGAACTGGGTGATGTTTTTGCTCTAGAATTAGTTTAGTTTGTAGAAAAATCATTGTGTTCATAAAATGTACGATAAAAAATCTTCAAATAAAAAAACTGTGGTCGTAATTAAAAAATAAAATTTTTCCATATTTTCATTCAATTGCTAGTGCACCTTCACTTTAAACCCTTCTCACCCTTACTCCATTATAGAAATGATTTAAATTAGTGAAAGATGCTGATATCGCAAAAAAAAAAAACTTACGATAGGCCCAGCTTTGCTGAGCACCATTGAATTACACTACTGATAACAGTCAGGAATGTAAACTGATGTAGTTTTTTTCTTGAAAAAGCAAAGGTGATCTCTTTTAGCTATTAGTGTTGTGTTGTGTTCTTTATTTTAGTGTAATCATACATTCTGTTTGGGTTGTTTGTTTTATTTTATTTATCATCACACCTTACTACCCTTTAGGGGTACATGCATGTGTATTAAATGTGCTAACTAGTTAGGGATAGGAATGGTTCAATTTAGAGGAAGTGGACTCACATTTGCGTGAAGGGAGAGTGAAAAAGTGTTTATGAAATACCACCCTTAGTACAACCAGCCAAAATACGAACCCAAGTTCTGCGTCTGCAGCAGTCCAGTTTATTTCAAGAGCGATGCCTTAAAGTTTAGACCATGCGGATACCAAAGCAGGTTGTTTGGTTGTTTTGGCAAGATTGTTATAGAAAGTTTGATCGTAATCATATTCATGTTTTTCTATACTCAATAAATATTATTTATTTGATAATATTTAATGTTATCGTATATATATTATTTCTGTTGTCAACATTCCTTTTTCTCAACTTACACACAGCCTACAGCAATGAATAAGGTCTCAGTGGATAGGATTTTTTTTTTTTTTGCGACTTCTGTCATAGCATACTCAGTTTACGTTAAAACACATGGTTTTTTTTAATGTGAGTTAAAATAAAGTTGCTTTTGCAATGACTATCAATATGTCTAAGGGATAGACGCTTCCAAGAGCTGGATTGTACTTGTAAAATGCTGTATTTACTCATGGACAACTATATGTAGCTTTTTCAAGAGTCCTATATCTAACAATAATTTTATATTAATTACCGAAAATTAAGTAGATGCCGCTAGCAGATGTTTGAAGTGATCTTCCACTGGCCAATTTTTAAAAATTAAAGTCTTTCAAAATCCATTAGTAGTATTTATAGCAATAAAATTCTTCAAAATTACAACCATTTTAAACTTATCTTGAGTGGCCCTTGCCTCGATTTATTTATTTATTTATATGACCCTAGAAGCTATTGAGAGCGCTTCTAAACTGATATTTTCTTACAGTTAGATTATTCTAGAAGTTATAGGGTGTGGTCTTCTCCAGTTAATTTTTGAAAATTTAATGCACATAGAAATAATTTGGAGTTCTATTTAAGGCAATCTTTTAGTTTAATATTTAATACTGTCGAAGTGTTTGAAATGTATCTAGGAGAGAGAAACTTCTTTCCATGGGGGGCTAATTCATCCCATGGGCAGTGCCCCCCTTACCCGTCAGTTCCACCGCCACTGACCCAAAGTTTTTTATAATAATATATTTAAATATAGCTTTTCTTTATGGAAGCTATTCAGAGTAGTCCATTCCTGGATTATTTTTCCCATATCTTTATATTTTATTAAGAGTGATCAAATCATAAGACTCTGGAAGTTATTTAGAGCTATTTTTAAATTGTAATAAGAATTATATGCATCCTTCTCACACGAAGCAATGATTTCTTACAGTTGTGTGTGTGTACGTGCCTGCCTCATTGAACAAAATATTTGAAAGAACAAAAGGGGGGCCTACCTGTGCCCTTCTGTGGACACGTCTATGGGAAAAAAACTGGAAGTTTTAAAATGTCTCGGTAATTGTAAAATTGCAACTAAACTATCTAAGAAGTTTGTAGTTGGAAAAGCATCAGTGACAGAAATGAAATTAATTCTAGAATGTAATTTTTTGGTTCCTCAACATTAATTTAATCTCTGAATAGTCGTCGAACATTGAAATAGTAATTGTTTGCCAAGTTTAAAGGGGCATTTTTTTTGTGGCTAACTCAAGAAAGGGGTAAAGGAATGCCAATAAATGGCCCCCTGATCAGATTATCCGGAATCTCGGACTACCAGAGTTTTATTCTAATTGGTACAAGTCAATTAAAGTGTATTTAGGTTTGGCCTAGGATGTTTATATTAGTTTGCATAGTTTTAGATAAGTTCACTTACACAAAATAAATTTATTGAAATAATTTTTTTCTAGAGATAAAATATAAATAAATAAAAGTTAAAACTCCTAATTGTTTTGAAAATTATTACAAACATATGTTTATTTTATTTTAATATTAGGTAAGAGCCAAATGTTTTGTTTAATGTTTTTGATTTACGAATTGTTTAATATTACAAACAAAATGGCAATTTTCCATTTCCTATGAAAGTGACTTTAAGGTTACTTTACATAAGCGTTAATTTCCAATTTTGATCATTTCTCCGCTACTATTTGAGATACGAAAATACTTAGAACTGTATTTTTTTTGTACTGTTAAAAATAACAAATATTTTATTCGAAACATATTTCAAAAAACCAATAGTTTCTGAGATATAAGCAAATATAAAAACATAAATTTGGAGATCTTTTAAATATGAAATTTATTATGCTCTTTGGTGGACAAAGATGTTCCCCTTTTATTACATTTCTGCAAGTGTTCTGAATAATCTATTGCCATGGAGTAAGGAATTAAATAGCTAGCAGTGTATATTATTTCCTTTATGACCTTTGGTGGAGTGTTTCTGTAAAAATATGGGGAATCTATTATTTCGTTTCACAACTATTACAAGTTTTTAGTAAATCAGTCCATTTTAATATGAGAGATGGAGAAAGACTGTGCGGTGCACCGTCATCCGTACCGTTTATTTTTAATAAGTAGAGTAACAATGTTGATTGCACATTGGTGTGTATTTTTAAGGTTTATTTATTCTTCCAACTTCCAACATATTACCTAATTTTTAACAACTGAGATTATCTTTGAGAATATAATTAACGAGCTGGCTTGTGTACTGAGTGACTCAAACGCTCAGCCAATCAGATGCCTTTATTCATCTGTTGCTACTTTTCGTATTTTTTACATTGGGTGAATCTACAAAAACACTATTTCAATCGCTGAAAATTTTATAAAGTCACCGGTGATTTTATAAAATTACCATCAGTCACTGGTGAATGTTAATAAGCTAAGTAAAGGTTTGATTAGTTTTGAGTTATGTTTTATAATATATTCAGCATAACTTATATATTTTATAAAATCAATGGTAGATGTAGAAAATACCGTTGATGTTTCATACTTTCACCAAAGTGAATAGGTATATTAAAAAAAATACTGTTAAATTACTTTTACTTTTGGTGATTCTATACATTCACCAGTAATTTTATAAAATAATGAATTGAACACATTCGCATTAATATATTCAACATATTTCTCTTCATACTATAGTTATTATATGAAATTTAAAAACATAGTTGGATAAAAGTTTTTCGAAATGTCAATATACGCTCCAAGACAATCATTTACCCGCATTTGACCACTTAGAAATGTTGTGATTATTTTATTAATTAGTTAAAAAAATTGTTTTATATAATTTTATGGGAAGCAAATAGCAATTTATTTGACACACCCTTATATAGAACGCTATAAAACGATCACAATCACAATAGAATACAAGACATTTTAGTTTAGGTAACTTTTCAACAAACACAGTCGACAATTTTAATTTTATAACTATTCATAATTTTAGAGATTATATATTTTGTTTTTAGCACATAATCACGAAACAATTAAAAAACAAGTCTAAATTGAGGTAAGGGGAGTTTAGCTCTATATTTGCTTTTGGAAGCCTAATAACTAAAGCTTTCACCTCACTTTAGGTTTTGGATTGGAATTCTCAAGGGCCATTGCCTTACATTTGTCAGCCTTTTGTTTATATTCAATAGCCTTTGTTATGTAAGGTGGATTTCTAATCAGCATGGATCGTCTGCGTCTTGGATCTACAAGCTCTGGCAGGAGACAATCTAGATAGAACTGGCTCAGTTTTTTCTCCATGTGGCTAGCCCAAAATGCATCGTCTCTGAAAATCTTCTTGACCTTTATACCCACATTTTTCCATAAAACAAAGAGGCAGTAACTTCTCCTGGTCACGTGAAGTTGGCCTTTCACTTGATAGTAGTGTGTTTTTTGTTAATGCACGTAATTTCTCTTTTGTCCTTGCTTATGTTCCAAAAAGTAAACTTTCTTTTTAAAACAGCTTCTTCTGGTGTCATGTTCCTTGCTGAGGGTGGACACTTCACTTCAATAATGGTGTCAGATCCTATTAGACCATCGGGAGTTGCTCCCAAGTAAGATAATTCCGGATCAACAAACAACTTTAACATTCATTTTATTTTCAAGAGCCAATATAGCATTCTTCTCATTATCTCTACCGTACAGCATTGCATCTGTGTCAAAATCATCATAGAGCATACCTTGAACAGCCTTTTCACAAGATGTGTGAGGAAGTCTTCGACAAACGGGTCCAAAGTTAGAGGCAGTGAGCAGCTTTCGCCGTACTTCTTTCCATCGACCACTATTTCTTTGGAGAAGTGTCCCTCTTTCAAGCTCCTCACGTTGCTCTGATGTGCTTGGTAAAGTAGAAATAAATCTAATTTTCTCTCTATCAAATTTTTCCGTAACCATATCAGGCTTCTGAGCACAAAGCCCATAGTCTTTGTCATTATTAGTCAACCTAGGTCTAAATGGGTTCTTTTTCTTCACTTTTGCAGACAGACTTCTTGTTCTTTCAATTTGACGAAGTCTTCACATCTCCATCTTCTTAGTAAACTTCCCGGGACTAGCTTGGTACATTACTTTGTATATTTTATATAGAGGAGTTTTAGTATTGTAAGAAACTACAGCAGCATGACTTCTAGAAGAGTAGGACATCTTAAGGCAAAAATGAACCCTTTTCTCACCGATAAGGTAAGACAGTGGTGCACAACCCATGGCCCACCATGCCATTTATTGCGACCAACCAACTAAATGAAATTTGCAAAATAAATTACTAGCATATTCTCATATTACTTAGACTAGGTTGTCAGTGAAATATGATTAAAAGTTTTATTAAGGGACGAAAGCATTTAAAGTTTATACTTAGTAAGTCTACCGATACTTCAACAGCAGCTATGACATCGAGTCCGTTTATTTATGGGGGCTTTGTGAATAATTGTTTGGTAGCCGTATCTTAAAAATCTTGTGTTAATTGCGTGAAGAAGTTTGAGGGAATATGTCTTGATTGAATATCTATGTAACGCAGTGTCACAGATATTGCACATATTATTGCATCGAAATTTTTGAAAATTTCAAAAAATTGGCATCTATTTTTTCACTAGCCATATATGAGTTCTCTGACATAACATCAACCGTTCAAATGAGCATATTTGCTCCAGGTGTGACGTAAGAATTCTAAATTTATTAAGAACTCTTCTTTCTGTACTCCATGGATGGACAGACCAAGGTTTCTGACCTGCTGCAAGGCATCAAAAAGATATTTGTCTAAATTTGTCTACAATGATTGGAGCAAATAATGCAATAGTGTCTCTCCTCACAAAGCATATGTGATAACTTTGCCACGCCAACACACTTATTGCATATCACTGCATTATAGGCTTACACCAGTAAAATTTGGTTGTAAAAGATCTGGGCTAAAGAAATCTGATACGGACATTAGTGCAAACAGAGAACTTCATTAAATCAGAGGACTCAATCACCGACAATTCAAAGGCTTCCTCAATGGAAACCGAGGCCAAATATGGTGACCGTGTTTACTGCAGCAGAGGCAAGGTTTTGAAAACTTTCAGAGGAAATCAAGAGAAAAATAATTACATCTCAGATTTAGCAAACAATGTATCAGTATTCCAGGTAAAACTAAGATTATTATAATTTTAAGTTAAAAATGTACTAATTTCTGCGCTGTAAAGAAATGTTTCCCTCACATGAAATTTATTCCAGCTAGAAGTATGCTGGGCACATCAGCCGAATCCAGGAAACTTTCAGAGAATATTTGTGATTTAAATTGTGACAAATTCCTATTCAAGATATTTCCCAAACTCTTATTTTGATGTTAGGTTATGAAGGAGTTTGGGCAAGGGAAATGGTAACGTCATTCTTTACAAAATTAAAGTAAGATATTATTTTCAATATTTTCGATTTTTTTTCTTTCCGGGGGTGGGGGGGAGATCAACCCTATCGACCCCTCCGGAATCCACCACTGTTTAAGATATGTTGATGATCGTGATGATGCTATTTTTAAGCACTACATATTATGTACGTATATATTTATTATATTTGGGCCACCTTGCCCCGGAATAATACTAGCACCGTCGTTAAAACAAAGAGCCTATATTGTACATCACTTTTGTGCAAAGGAAGACTTATTTTTTTATTACAAGGTTTTATTGCAATCTATTCAATATACAAATAAATTTATTTTCCTTTTGTAAAAATATTGATCTGATTACAAACGTTTTTTTTTAAATAGTCATTGAGCTTATTTAAAGCTTGCTCATTCTTAGCTTGGTTTTATGATTTGCAATGGTAGATTCTGGTAAGAAGGGTTTTATATAAAATACACCAATTTTTTGTTGGTCAACATTGATAACATTTTAATTTATTACCAGTGTTAGTTTATAAGCAGGTCTATAATATGAATAGTCTGATAAACATAAAAACCTGTCTAAATGAACTATATTAAAATGTGTCTTTTGGATCCGCTTACCTTTGTGGTTCTGTAAAAGCGCTATCATTATCCATATCAAAGTAATGTACTGATGGAACGGCATAACTAACATCATTCACAAATACAGTCTCAATAGATGTGATGTGTGGACTCTCAGTTAGATCACCGTTATCTGCCTCCAGCAACTTTGGTTTTTTTCTATTACAATTAAAATCAGTTTGCAATTGTCTCCAAAATGCTCTTTAATGGTATGAAAAATTAAAATTGAAAAATACGGTACAAAGTATTTTCTTTAACACCGCGTCTTACTACCCGTTCGGGTGTTATGCTTATGTACTAATTAAGCTAAGGGTTTTGGGATTAGGAAGGTTATATCAATATTAAGTATGCCCTCATTTACGTGGAGGGAGAGTAGTAAACTATTTTGGAAAACCACCCTCAGTACACCCGACCTAGATTCGAACCTTAAACTCCCCGTCATCGACAGTGTATAGTCTATTGCGAGAGTAGAGCTTTAGATCACGCGGCCACCAAAGTGGGTGTATAAAAATAAAAAAAGTCTCTTAGTGATTTTTGTAGGCACTACAATTAATTCCCTAAGGTCCAATAATTTTGTAATTAATAAAAATTACCTTATTCTTTTCTCGGGGTCTTAATACCTATCCGGGAAACATGCATTTTAATAAAGCTAATAGAGTTGGAATGGGTAAAGTAAAACTTAGTTAAAATGTACCCAAATTTTCAAGGAAGAAGTGTATGGAAAACATTTTAAAAAATACCATAGCTACACCCGGCCGGGATTGGAACCCCGATGACTATGTCAACGGGAAACAACGTTAAATGAACTTAGCGTGTACGTCATTACAGTTTAGGTTTTTTTCACAAGTTTGTAATATACAGTTAGGATTCACGACAGCCTATAGTAGTCTTGGAAGAAAGATATGTTTAGAACAAATAAAGAAAGATTCAGTATTTATATATTTATTTATATAGGATTTTTTTAAATTGTCATTGATAGGATTTATCAAAAACAAAGTTGCAAGATATAAAAATAGTTTTTAAACCTGTCAAAGAATGGTTCTTTATGAATGTTTTTCAACACATTTATTGTTTTCACTGAGGTGTTCCCATACACACTACAGGCAAACGCTGGCATATTTGTTTCGATATCACCTTTAATATATCCCAAATCCTAAATTTAGTTTATTGGAATATTTCAATCGGGCATCGTTTAAAAAATCCCAATTTATTAGGAAGGTATTTGATATTTTCTCTAGCTGTAAATTATCATTTTATAGATTAATATATAAAATTGAGCTTTACATATTTTACTTGAAAAATAGATAATTAAATTGGAATTACATGTTCTAAATTAATAAATTTGTAGACTACCTTTGTTTCCAATATTATTTTAATTATATTCCTCGTCTTTTCTTACGTGGGGCGCATAAATGTAGATGTGATTTATATATAGCCTCTTCTTCTGTCAAATCCCGAAGTATTCATTGTGACTTCTCAAGACAAACGTCAATACTACTGTAGCATAAATGTGCTAATGAGTTATTTCTGACTTGAGTTATTTCTGACTTCTCTTATCTGCCTTTAGCCCAAAGCACCAGGCTTGGGTCAGGCGGACACTATCCACATTCCTTTTGTGTTTACTTCCTTCAACCAACCTCCCCTGCCCCCCTCCCCAAAACCATTTCCTCGTCCCCCGTTCGGGTAGTTCAGAGTCTTTCCTCCAGATATCAGAACAACCGTTAAAAAAGTAATCATTTTAAAATAATATTTATTCCGTTTTTACTGTTGTGACTATGGATTTTTTTTATGGAAACGTCTTAGTTAGGTAATTTTGTATATATATATCTTTTAGATTTTTATTATTTATTTCTGAATCACGATTTATTTTAAACGAATCTATTAAGGATTTATGAGCTTTTCAAACATATAATGAAATAGATTAAAATATAGGTACGTCGCCATATTCTTACGCTCTTCAAAAATACAAAATAATATATTATAGCATTTTTTATTGTTTCGTAAACATGATTTCCCTAAGAGTCTGCACGGTCTTCTTTGCCACATTTGGGAGCAATGGCGGTACAGGTCTAATATCCTCTTAAGTCAAGATACTGACGAAAGCTGACGACTCAGGCGATTAAGCCTAGATAATGACGACAGTTGCTGGTCCAGGTGGTTAAACCAATATAATGATGACAGGTGGTGATCCAGGTGGTTAAACCAAGAGGTGAAGTATGATTTATATCCAGCCAATACACATAGTCCAACATCCATTGAACAAGAAACTAAAGTTTAGCAAGTATTTAACATATCACAAACGTGTGCAAAATACTTCTTCTTCCACAACACTTTATAATATTCTTGGCATCGAATTAATGAGTCTTGCAAAAAACCGCGGGCTGTCGGAGAGCTCTTCCCAAGCAGCTTCAACTTCATCCCACAGTTGATTAGAATTCCTGATATCGAGATTACGTTCACAAAATATCCTACTAATGTCTGCCCACACATTCTCAATTGGGTTCATATCACAGCCACATGGAGGCCATGGGATAACATCAATGCCACCCCCCATTAACTACAAACCACTGCTGCACTAACCGAGAAGTATGAACAGGTGAGTGGTTGTGTTGATAAATAATTGGTCCTACGGGATATCTTTCCCGTACAGACGGCAACATCACGTATCCAAGATACACACGTATTGTTCCTTATTTAAATGTCCATCTATTTTCCACATTACTCCCACACCAGCGTGTGAAATCCACCCCAACTCAAGACAAAGAAACGACCACTATAACAGGGTTGATGCAAATAAGTTGGTTGAAAACGAGTATTTTTAGGGCGATAACCTAGCACAAGGCCATAAATTGATGAACTCCATACCGTCTC
Source organism: Timema cristinae (assembly GCA_039000515.1). NCBI lineage: Eukaryota > Metazoa > Arthropoda > Insecta > Phasmatodea > Timematidae > Timema > Timema cristinae. Next base: position 35,810 of record JBCFYV010001038.1, on the reverse strand, counting down.
ATCAGTAAAAATAGCTCTCCTCCAATATTCTAATGGCCGTTCTAAGTTTTCTTGTGCGAAATTCATTCAAGCCAGCTTCTGCCCTTCTGTTATTAACTGTTTTGAAGCAGCTGTAAATTACTGGAGCCCTCCTTCTCTTAAGCGCTCCAAAATTGTGTCTTGAGACAAATTTACCCCAACCCGCGCACCAATCTGTCTGCTAGTTAAATATGGGCTTGTCTGAGCTACATCAGCTAGCGCGGTGTCTTGTTCCCGAGTATTACGTGAAGCACCTCCACCATGACGACACTTGAGGCTGTTTTCATTTTTCCCATCTATATTTCCACAGCGAAACTGTTTTCCGCGAATACGGTATTGCACGCAAAATTCCACTGTCCGTGTACCCTTCCTCCACTAAACCCAGAATCCTTCCTTTATCAGCTTCACTCAAACGATCGTTCCATGGCTGAATGAACTGTCAAGAATAATTATGAAACACAGTTCCATACTTCAAGGGTATATGTTTTGTATTCCTCTCCTACTTAGAAACAAACAACGGTTGGTCAAATGAGCCGTCTTTTCAAGGTTTCCATCAAATTAAAGTTTTCACTCCTATGAGCCACTTGTGGTAATGTAAATAATACCAATTTTACCAAGTAGTTTTATAAAGTATATTATATAATTGAAGTTATAAAATACATATAATCAACATTAAAAAAACAAAATTATAACCTACTGGAGTTTAAATATTAACTATCGATATAGTTAAACATTATGTCCAAATTTCGGGCATATTCAGTTTGATTTTTAAGTCATGATAAGTTTGGGGTTTGAATCCCAGATAGATGGACTGGACATGTTTTGCCCTAAGTTTTTTTAAACCCTACTACCACCAAATTTTGGGTACATTAACTCTCCAACTATATCTTCCTCGACGCTAATCAATTAGAGTTGTTAACATATATGCGTGTATACAAAACGGATGATAGTGAAAGAATAAATAAAATTTTGCCTAAGATCGAACGCCTGATACACTACATCCAACAGAAATTTATGAAATGTTACAAGGCAAACCCATTGAAAATTAATATTTTAGGCCCAACTCAAGTTTAAACCAGATTTCCTAAAGCGCTCCCTTTAATCGTAGCCAAGAACGATACTAATTAGTAAGCACCTTACAGTAAAGTTATAGTCGTAAAATGTTTCAAGAGTAAGGTGTCATACTTCTATGTTGAGGGTCCGAGGTTCAATCCTCGGTTGCGGCACAAATTTATCTGATTGCCAAACACTTCCTTAACCTCTCACAAGACGTGAATTAATCACAAGTTGTGAATATGTGGAATTCCAAGCCTTCATCGTGGTTCAGATCCCACGTTAAACTGTATGTTCTCCATTTCATCTCACAATCACCCTATCATTACACATTAGCGTAAGTGTATACAACACGAACGGTTAGTAAGACGCGGTGGTAATAGTGCTAATAATATATACAATCACAAAGAAAACAAATAGCAGCCGAAAATTCATTCAACGTGGGGAAAATATTTATATTTAGAGACGTGATCCATAATATTCACTTTAATCCTTTTTTTAAATATGTGAATATTAAAACTACGCTGCCAAATTTTCTAGTTTATAGAATAAAATAACAGGCTATGATTAAGTCTAATAAAAACGTAATTTTCAAGGACATTATTAGAATAAACAAAAACTGGCAATGAAAGAATGGTCAGATACTAACCAGTATATAGATAAATCAGATTGATAAACAATTATTTTCAAAATAATGAGGTATTTCATGTGCAAACTTTTTAACAGAAGATTTGAAACTTATCCTCCACGCCATGATAAACTGGAATACACAAGAGTGACAACTTTTTCCATTTTCCCATAGGTGCAAATAACACCCAGGTTTCTTAGTCCTCCTCGCCCTATTACTCGTTCAATAATGAATAAAGAGGAGGAAGGAGGAATGTTAGAAGAAATATAACTAATTTATATGGAAAGAGCATGAGAAACCACTTAATAAATACCAACTAACTAAACCCAATCAGTATTCAAGCCCTGACTTCCTTGTAACAGGACCAAAAAAATCAGACTTATTAAACTTAGCATCCAAGCTACTTTACATGTTGTCTTCCTCACACTTCTTCATTAAGACCCTCCTTGATAATGCTCTTGTTTAATACCTCCTTGACTCTAGAAGCCTAGCCTGAAACATCCAATTGAATTAATACACTCTACACTATCAACAGCGCATGGCTGGAGAGGACAATGCATATAGTGTGTTTGGTGAAGGCAGGCCAGGGTGGCCTATTAAACGACGGGCAAGATTGGTTCGCTTTAAGCATTTCATAACAACAACAATCAATAAGCACTGACACGAAGGCAAAAAAAAAAAACTAAAAAAATATCATTTAATAAGAAGACTATATACCTATAACTGGATACAGCCTCTTCTGTGGTTCTAAAACGCTACTCTAGCAATAGACTAGAATAACAATTACGGAAAGATCCGGGTTCAATCCCGTTCAGGTTCACTGAGAGTGTTTTTCTATAAATAGTTTTAAACTCTCCCTCCACGCAAATATGGGCACACACCCTGTAAATTCAGCCTTCCTCAGCATTAAAAAATTAGAATAAATAGAATACAGGCTTTAAACTCAAATGTGTGCGGTGCAGCACTAAAATATATATACATGTATAATTATATAAAATTATACATATATTAATATATAATTATACATATATTATTATATAATTATACATATATTAATATATAATTATATATTTTATATAAATATATAATTATATATATTTTATAAATAAATATATATTTTATAAATAAATATATATTTTATATAAATATATATTTATACATATATTAATATATAATTATATATATTTTTTATATAAATATATAATTATATATATTTTATAAATAAATATATAATTATACATATATTAATATACAATTATATATATTTTATATATAAATATATAATAATGTATAATTATATGTATAATTATATTTACATATAAATATATATTTATATATATAATTATATATATAAATATATATACATATACAATTATATATATATGTATATATATAAATATATATACATATACAATTATATATGTATGTATATAAATATATATATATATATACAATTATATATATGTAATTACATATATATATATAATTATATATATGTAATTATATATATATATATATATATATACATATTATCTGGTTCTGGAACAACATAATGCGGAATTATCTAAACTTACATATTAATATATTGCTTCCTTGAAAAAAGGAATACGCATATTTATAGTGTTATATGCCATAGTAATGAGCCAATAACTATATTAAGATGGTTAAGCGGAAGCTTCTTTTAAAAAATATACGGTTTTAAAATAACTTTTTTCACGTTAAAAGCCCTACCTAGAAATTAAGGTAGGCATACATCAATAAATTCTTACATATTTACTATCACGGGTGGGATATGGGTGGCAATAATTATTTACTAGTAAATTGTTAGCACCCCCTTGCTATTAAATCTGTCCTTGAACTTATGATCACACTTTTGCTCACTACAATGTAATTTATGGGATTAGGAAAATGGATATTGAGGGTTAAGATCTTCTAATACAGACCACCCAATTGCAGCCAAATTTGGGCTGGATAAAGATACACTTTTGTTTTATAAAATAACAAATATATAAACGCAAATAATCGATTAGTTGGTAAAATAATCACATTCCATGTGTTTAACTATCATACAATTCTAGTCCAGTTTGTCGATGATGGGGAAGTTTGGGCATAACTCTCAGCCGAATCTATTGAGGGTGTTTATTCCTAAATTGTTTAGAACTTTTTCTCGGTCTTTATATGGATACATCCACATTCAATTCAAACTCATTTTCCGTAATTCACGAGAGTATTAATATGCGTATAGCCCAGACGGGTAGTAAGACGCGGTTGTATATTTTGTTTAATATATAAAATATATTATCTCTTTTGTTGTAGTACGGTAATTGCAATAGAATAGAGTTTCTATGTTTTTTTGGATATTTTTGGATTGAGTATATATTAGTTTTCATTACCATCTACGAAACTTCCAACAATCAGATTTGAAGTTACTATAATGTTATAATTCTTGTTTGGCATTGAAAAGTTATAACACGTGGATAACTAAAGACCAATGACATATGAACAAAGAATATAATATTTCTCTTCATGTTTACTTGGATATTGTCAATATTGTTTAAGATATAGTTGGTTTTAAAAATACGATCATTCAAATAAAAATATTTCTATCATCCTCATAATATTGTTAACGCCACACTTTTCACTGTCAGGCCTAACGGAACATCACCGGGAGACAAACTACAACGCCACGCCTTCAACTTCTACTAGATCTCGGTTTAAAATCGACTCCGCTACCACCGATCCCATTTACTACACCTTGCTGCAAATTGGCAAATTACGTCATCGCTTGTCAGGATACCACTTCACCTGGGACTCTATGTCCAATCTTATTTATATATAAAATCTATTATTATTATTATTATAATTAGCACCGCGTCTTACTACCCGTTCGGGTTATACGCACTTACGCTAATGTATAATGGTAGGGTGATTGTGAGATGAAATGAAGGACCTACAGTTTAACATAGAATCCGAACCACGGTGGCGACCTGGCATTCCACACATTCACAAGATGTCTTGTCAGAGGTGTAGGAAGGGTTTGGTAATCAGATAAATCTGTGCCGGGACCGAGGATTGAACCCCGGCCGCCAGCACAGAAGTCTGACACCTTACCTCTAGACCACCAGGTCACCCTAAAATCTAATATAGAATGGGTGAAATTCTTATAGATATAAATAACTGCACTTCAATAGGATAGAATTTACTATAAATATTAGGTAACAAAATAAATCATGTTGGAACTTCTTCGGGAATCACTCCAAAGCCCCTGATGTATCATGCTAAAAGATGCCTGGATTAATATCTTACCAAAAAAGAAAAACTACTCGTACATCGCAATCGGTTAAGTGGTTCCATATATATATCAGGCTGACACTTCACAGGGACTCACACAAAAACACGCGATTATAATTACTATACTAAAATATGCTTGTATAAATACTCTACAGAATAATAAAAATTACATCACAGTAATTATGTGGTTCAATAAATGTATACAAACAATCGGATGGTTCTTTACCGTGACTCACACCCAAACACCTGATTATACACACATAATGCTAAAATCTGTCTGAATATTGGGTCAGTACAAAAGTAAAAACAGCACCACAATCGTTTAAGTAGTTCTAGAGTACCTAAGGTAAAAATATAAATAAATCCGGCCGTTTCTTTCACGGAAACTCAAACCCTGATTATGTATGCTAAATCCTCCCTTAGCTGACATCCGAGTGAATATAAATAAATGCACCACAATCGATTATGCAGTTCCATGTATCTTTGCCAACAACATACATTTTTAAAAACAGTACAGAGCTACAATATTTTTTTACTTAAAGATATCTACATTCCAAACATTAAAAAAAGCATTGATATCATGTAAATTGTTTTTACGCTCGTGAACCAAATACAATACTTCTTCTTGCTTTTTAATTATTTAATTCGCCTTTCTCTTATATTATATTAATACTTGCCTATGACATGGTCAGTTTCATTATTTGGATTTCCATAATTGTTTTAGTAAGAAAACATATTTGAAAAATATAATTAAACGTGAAATCTATTAGAAAATGTTCATCAACGTAAATCTTACTAAACTACAATTTATCTCAATCAAAGTATTTATCAAAACTGTTATCCAATAGTTATATTGTGGCCGTTATGGTAACATTAAATAAAGTATGGAATCGAACTATGGTCCCACAAAGTTATAGACAGTCATAATAACGTTTAAGAAACAAATAAATTCACTTTAATAACTAAAATATAACCAATGGATAATATGTTATCAAATCTCTCTTTTTTTTTTTGTCTATCTGGAAATAATATTAAACATTTTTAAATAGGATCGGGACCCTTAAATTATATAAATTTAACTCAGCGTCTTAAAAGTAAAGTAAAAATCTTTTAGATTTAATTTGTTATTTGAACTACATGTGCGGAATATAATAATTAATCATTAATAAATTCATGATTATCTATTCACAGTAATTAAGATTCTGAAAAGGTGGAGACCTGTTTTATATTACCATGTAAAACCAATAAATATGGGTATTACTGCTGTGAAAATAATGTGTAGCATGATTAAATATTTAACAGCTAAGAAAAAGCCAGCCCATATAATAATGAGACCAAACATAATTAATTAACTAAGTATGTAACGAATAATTGATTTTTTTAAGAAGGGAACAAAAAAAGTAAAATTAATTTAATAGATCAAACCTTTTGAACATCGCAAAAAGACATAACCCCTCCCTCATCACTTCTTCCTACAGGTAAGAAATATTTTTAGGACTTAAGGCTTTCTCTAAATCCGGCCTCGGGCGTAGCCTAGGCAAACTATTCAGCAGTCATGTGAGGAGGTCTAGCATACCGCTTGGGCTTAGTGAGAGAGTTGCTACCTTACAAATTAAACGGGTGTACATGCACTTGTGAACCAAATATGTTCTGCTTACTTACATCATACGTGTGATTAAACTAAAGTTCATAAGGAGTTTTATCAGGCACAATACTCCTCCCAGTTCTGTTTAGCACAAATGTGGCTGTGTTAACCGCTTCAGCTCATGAATTTTTATTCAAGTTTTTAGCCATTAGCATGGATCTTAATGCTTCCACAATTGTGCGATTATCCCTCTCCACCTTTCCATTTTTCTCAGGGTATACGTCACACATGTCTGGTGTCGAATGCCTTTTTCATCAAATATCCCTCGCAGTTCTCTCTTTACAAACTCTGTTCCATTATCTGTTCGTACTATTTTCACTCGGTTACCCGTGTCTTGTTCAGCTAGGGTTAAAAACTGTTTCACATCGTGTACCACTTCACTTTTAATTTTGATAAAATACACATGTCTATATCCAGAATAATCGTCCTTTATTAGTATAAAATAGTTTGATCCACCGAGCGATGGAACTTCCATTGGTCCACACACATCCATGTGTACCAGTTCACAGGTTCGAGTTGTTGACGTTTCACTCCGCTTAAATGGAATTTTTTGCATTTTTCCTTTCAGACAACTTTCACAACTTTTCTCATCTGCTTCATACATTATATTATTTTTGTCCAATATCTTCTTCACATATTCCATATTCTAATGACCTAGACGTTCATGCCACTTGGTTAGACTGTTCTTACCATAACCTATAGCAGCATGTCCATATGAACTGAAATGCATAATGTATATCTTGTTATGCCTATGGTCAATGGCAGACTCTTGGCCATCTTTCATTATTTTACACAACTCACTGTCAAAGGTCATATGATAGCCTCTGTCCATGACACTCCTCACTGAAAATAAGTTCACCATCATTTTAGGTACACACAATACATTGTTCAATGTTGTTTGAATCCATTTCAGTAGTATTAGCTGGGGTATGTTCCCTCGATAATTATTCATAATTTGACGTATGAGACTATGCTAATTACGTTTCAATGACGTTTCAATGACGTATGTCGTGTATAGAGTGACGTTTTCAATGACGTATGTCAGGTATAGACCCGCGTTGAGCCATCAACTGTAATAATGCCGTATGAGGCTGTGGTCTAACTAAAATATTGGTATGCTAGTGACGTTTCAATTGACGTCACAGGATTAAGACGTCTTCAAATTTAATGAATTATTATTTGAGTGTGAGCATAAACCATCACTACTTGCCATGTTTTTTATTTGGAAAACCTGTATTTTAGACATTGACGTCACAGGATTATGACATTTTCAAATTTATTGAATTATTATTAACCATCACTACTTGCCATGTTTTTTTATTTGGATATACTCTATAAAGAGAAAAACCTGTATTTTAATGTTGTATGGCTTTTACTACAAATATATAATTTAAATGAGAGGGAAATATTACTAGAAATAAAAAAATAAGTACAAGTTTTTTTCAACATTTAATTATAATAAAAAAGTATACATATTTCACAATTTATTATTGTTATCCATAAAAATACAAAGATCGTCATACAGTGACAGATAGTTAAAATATGGGATAGGATCGGGCGGGTCTACAAACGATTTGGAGGCGAGCGTATTGTCTATGAACATCGATACATTAGGGTGATTTAGATATTTTACATGCCGTGTGATATATTTTTCAAGATTGTACAGAGTTTTTAATTCGTTCGTAGACAGGTAGATCTGAATGTTGTTTTTTTTTTATCACTCAGACACAATTTCCACACGCCGAAAAGTTTTTTCACCACAATGTTAAAGTCGTCCATGCTGGACTCGAAGTTTACACACGTCTGCACACACTCGGACCAAAACGGCATTTCTTTGACGAGAAAGTTCCATTGGGGGACGGTGAGTATTAGACGATTAGAACTCGATGAAAACATCACGTGAGCGTAAAAGTTGCGGTCAGGGAAGAGGCCCACCGCCACGTGTTTGTTCTGTTTGTCGTTTAGGTAGAAAGTCTTGGTTAGGAGCGACGGTGATTCATCCTGCACCATATTACAGCTGCACGTCTTCATCGCTGTCTGCGTCTAGACTGATGACCTGTAATCAACAGTCATCGCAATTAAAGCTAGTATCGTGGTCGTCGTCGTCGTCGGTGATTGGACAAAATTTATACAATTTCTCGGCGCTGTGAAATCTGACGAATCGTGCCAAAGCGTTTGCATTTTTTAACGCGCATGGGGTGATGTCGTGACAAGGAGCGGTACACCCCCAACAATTAGAGTTGATCAAATCAACAAAGGGACATTTATAGTCCTCGCGTAGTGGGATGAATGTCCGGCCGGTGAGACGGGACAAGAAATTTCCTTTTTGTTTATTATATGCGTAAGGCACGAAGGCTTTATCTAAATTTTGTTTTAGAATTGCATCCAATTTGGAGTAGCACAAGCCGGTGGTTTTATTGAATTGATAGCACAACGATTGTTTCTCGTCGATGAAAACTATGGCTAGCTCGGTGATCACCCACTCCTTTTTAGAGTTTACGATAAATGAAAAATCAAAGATGGCCGACATGATGTTCATCTGTCAGATAATTGAATACAAATGATTAAATAAAATTATTGTATACCTTTTATATCTAATGCTGGAACACACGTCTGGGCACCCCTGCTAGTACACCTTGGACAGCGGCCAAAGCGACGTTTGAACAGCGTGACGGCTAGTCGGTCGTTCTTGCACAAGTTGCCGGTTGAGAACAGGTCTGTGAATCTCCTCAGGCTCCAGCCGGCGTCCTTGGCAACGCCAAACAGACAGCAATACTGACCGCACACACCGGAGGCTATGGCTTGGAGTCGTTTGCGGTTGTACATCCATCGTGTCGAGTGTTTATTTAAGAATCTAGTCATCGCTAAGCTCGGTCGTCTGGCATATGTATCAAAATACTCCCCAAATTTGGAAAAATATAGAACCACCCAATGGGAGCCGGGTTTAGTGTGAGGGTCTAGATTGACCACAAATAAGGCGGGACGAGTGAAATTTTGAGGTAATTTGTCCGAAGGAAATGTCCCTTTATAGATTGAAATTTTGCCCAGCAGTGTGTCTATTTGATGAGAATTCATGGTGTTAATAATTAATTTTCACCTCCCTATTAGAATCTATCGACACCGTCCCCTCGTACTCAGAGTAAAACAAACAGGTTATGGCGGTGTCAAGGTCTGTCTTGAACTGTAACTCAAATCTCACATTCCCCTCTGTCTGAAGACTGGTGTGCGAGTCCTGTCCTGCGCTGTCGGGAGTTAAGTCGAAGGCCAACATAAAGTAACCTTTATTGAACATGTCTCGCGTGATTAAATGGCCGTTGTTTTGATGGTGTATGCCCAATCCCGAAAACAATGTATCATAGGCGAGGGTGGACGTGCCGACGTTGTCAAAATTTATCAAAATGGGCAAATGTTTTTGGATTCCATTTACATATAGGACGAAACGATCAAGGTTTCTATGAATGAGTTGAAACGGATTCGTGTTCAAACTGCCTACAAACGCATCGTTTGACACCATTGTGAATAAAACAATTTTAGGGATAACCCCTTGAATAACATTATTTAGACTCACAGACTTGGATCCTTTGGGCACGGTCACAGACTTGACGTCCACCCGATTGAGGTGGTATAAGGCCGGCTTTCGTAACAGTGTCTTTTCTATAGCGAGTGAAATAGTCGGCGACACTTCCACGTGTTTCACAAAGAGGGTGGCGTCTAAAATTCGCAACCGCACGTCGGTGTTTAAATTGTCCGCGTCTGTGAGCAGATAAAACTCTCTTTTGTTGCGAATTAATTTAACACGCAACGATACATTTTTCAACAGCAAATGTGAAATATTAAAAATGTCGGCGTGTAAACGTCCCACCAAGTCGACCGGATGTTTTAACAAATCTAATCTCGTGGCGAAACCTTTGTTCTCTGTGGATGCGGCGAGTTCACCGTTAGCGGCAGGGGTATCTAAAAACCACATACCATTCACTAGGTGGGTGTCGGAGGCGTCTCTACCGTAATTAGTTAAAGTCTCTAAATAAGCCCTGTAGGCATAGTTGTCGGTCGAGGTTGTAATAGGTGTTTCGTTGAGAGAGATATTGATTTGGTTGAATAAAGAATTTAACAAGTTGTTGACGCATCCGATTTTATTGTCGGCTGCGACCGGTGTCCCGTCCCCCCTCACCAGTTGAATACGAAGATATAATTTAATCGAAGAGAGGTCTCGAAAGTATTCACCGTCCCCGGGCAAAAAAACTCTAACTGAGCGTCATTGTCCACGGAAGTGATGGGTTTGTATTCGACCACTTTATTATTTTTAATTACCGTTTGAATGCATTTTTCGTCGAAAAGATCGAGTTCTGTTTTTGAACACTCCATAATTAATCGAAAATATCTTTTTTAGCTCTCTTGTTCCCTCTTGCTCTGGCGCCCACCTTCGAATGAAGTCGTTTACGCTTTTTAACCCTTTTTAAGCCACGTCCCTCGACCGCCTGAGTGACGCGCTTTTTAACTATATCACCGACTTTTTGACCGGGCTCACGTGTCGCTATGTCGGACAAAATGTGCGAACCTGTTTGTAACGCTTGTTTTCCCACCGCTTTCGCCCCCCTCATAAACAATGGTTTGACAAATCGAAATAACCCGCCCAAAAACGATCCGAGGCCACGTCCCCCGTTGCATTTTATAACTGGCGTGATAGACGGGACCGATGTTTTCTCTCTCTCCCTCCATTGTTAAGACTAAGTCAAATTACTATCCCACGTATCTATTTATCTAGTTTTTTCTCTCTAAAATGTAAAATCGCTACAGTGGGCACGGGACCCGATTGAAAATTCACTCGTTCGCCAAACTTTGTGTATAAGCCTATACTTATAGAGTCAAAATTACATTTCTCAACGGGAAAATAGAATATAGGAAAGAACACGTGATGCGCGGTGGCGGAGGGGAACTGTATGATTCTAATCCATCTTACATACGAATCGCCTAGTAACTGTGGTCCTATAATGTCTGTGTACACAAAGACGGGTTCCGTTTCGATTGAAACAGAGCCGGGCAGTTTACGATTGGGTCTCAAAAAGACCCCCTTAATGTCCTCGCTCATTAAATCCCTCATATGTGTATTAACCGCATTAAGTGACTCTATGTTGGGTAGTCTGTTTCGAATGGTTGTAATTAAGTCTCCGATGCCCACATAGAGACGAACAGGAAATTCTATTTTAAATTTTTTTTTCGCCACCGTAAATGAAATTGTGTTTTTGAATCGTGTAGTTATGGGTGACTTGTCGGCGGTCCATGCACCCTTATGTTTTTTAATCTCAGTTAACATTGTTTGATCGCGTAGAATGTACCATTGAAATTCAGATATTAAAACCTCTAGATCTCCTTTATCACTTATCGAGCTCTTAATTTTATTATAAAGCTCCTTAAAGGAGGTGAAATCTTGTTGAGGAAACGAAACACGACCCACTTGGGTCACCACGACGTTTGCCGTCAATTCTTTATCTTTTGATAAAATGTTATCTTCGAGAGTTTCAAAAACCCACGGGATAGGATAATTCAGCTAGTCCCACCTCCCACCGGTCGTGTTCTAGCCGTATGGACTGTGCCAATTTTGTAGTATAGTAAGAGAGTGTATTATTCTCGTATATTCGGCGCTCGAGTCCGACGGCAGTGCTACATAAAACTGACTCATATTTGTTTTAATGTTAGACGCAGGCACCCAGCTGTTGAAAGAACTGTCGTATCCTTTCCACTTGACTAGATGATGTTGAATGCCCTTAATTCGCTTACTCTGTACTATTTTATCTATTTGAAAAATCGTTGGACGACGCACGCGAACTAGTTCGTAGTTATAAAAATGTCCCTCAATGGGCCGCCCTCGGAGATCCTGTAAGGAATAGACCGGTTGGGGAAGTCTAGGAATTACTTAACTATGCTAAATATTTCTCGTGTAAAATTAGCCTCGTATCCTTTGTCAAAAATCATTTTTTCTTTACTTATGCGCACATGATCGCCCGCCTTGAACAAAATTTTCCCTACTTTAATTTTAGCCCACCGCTTTTGCAGGCGCAATAATATTTTAAGTACGTGAATAGCTTGACCGAAGCCGGAGCCATTCCTATAGTCGAATGAACACTAGCGTTATAATTTTGAACTAGCTTGCCCAACACATCTACGTAGTTGTGAGTGTTAAATGCGGTGAAATATTTCCACATTTTAGTTTTCAGCGTGCGATTGAAACGCTCCACGACGGCCCCCTTTATATCCGGATTATGCAAATGATAAAAATGAACGCCCGCTTTTTCAAAAATGTTCTAAATTTAGAATTTAAAAATTCCCTACCTTTGTCCGACTGAATCGAAAGGGGCGTCGACCTTTTTTAAAAATCTGTTTTATAGCCACGGTGATGTCTGCGCCCGATTTTGTTTTAAGCGGTATAGACCACGCGTACTTTGAAAATACATCAATAATGTTTAGAATATAGTTGATGCCCCTGTTGTCCTTTTTAAAAGCTCTCATATCTACTAGATCAATCTCCCACACATCGTCGATATTGGCGACTCTGTACGGGTTACGTGGAATCTTTTTCTTAAACTACGGTGTAGAGTGTAGCGTCCTGCCCTGTTAACCATTCGTCTACTTTTATTTTATCCAACCGACTGGCCTTTTTAAGTTTTGTGGCTGACGAGAAGGCCGAAGGTCGTGGGAGATTGTAATATATTTTTTTAACGTGGCGCTCATCTTAGCGTGTTCCAACGTGGTCTGGCGGGAAAAAGTTTAGAAATGATGTTTTATATTTCAAACCTCTGCTGGACGTTATTTTCGCGTTTGGATCAAAGTTTTGTCGATGAGCGCTCGTGGCAATTAGTATGTCTTTATATTTTTTTTAAATCACTCTCTGTAATTATATCTTTATTTACGTTTCTTTTTGGGCAACAACTCCCAAAGTCCTTGCGTGCCTTTATAGTGTGTGTTACCCAGGTATATATCGTTATCGTCTACGGTGAAACTAGAATTGCCTATTTTAAAAATATCCCCTCTTTTCTAATTCCAAATACAGGGTCAGTAGACACTCTTCCGGTGGACGTAAGGTGATAAATATTTTCCGCTATGTTTACCGAATAATTTGGAGGAACCTGTTTCAATTTCATCAGATTCTGATTTTAGGCACAAAATATGACTCCCTTCCACCCACCCACCCTCTTCTCTGGCGAGTCTACACTAATAGGACTGCTTTGAAATGTGGCCTCGTCTGAAAGGAATCGAGGTGGAATCGCCGGCTGTCTCCTAGGTCGTTTTCTTTTTACTTTTCGTGTACCTCGGCCAAGGTCGACCAGTCTTCGTTTTAATACTGTGGGGCCCACGATGGGTATTTTAATTGGTTGTTTCGCTCTCTCCCTCTCTGTTAAATAACGCTGTTGATTGTTTTCTAAAACTAGCCAATCTTTGATAATCGTCGACTTTTTTCCTAGATTTCAGAATTTTTTTCATCTGTACAAAATCGGTGGCGGCATTGTCATCGCGTTTATTGTGAAATAGTTCTGGCGGAACTAGAAGCATCTGTTTAAGTTGTGACATATTATTATTTAACCAATGCGCCTACGAGAGCTGAAAGAATAGCGGGTAGTTGATGCTCAAGAACCCGCCCGATTGAACGACTATATTCTTTTTCTCTTCAACGAAACACCGCTGCTAGCCAATTTACGCATACAATTTTTATACTTTATTAATTTTCCCTTATCTCTTTTACTAATTTTAATATTATTGTTTAATGTGTTTAGAGCACATTCGCCGAGTGTTGTTATAACATCCGGGTCTACGACTTTAAGAATAGCTTTGCGCAATTTAGGACTGCCGTTTTCAACACCCGCAGTACGTGTCTATTTTTCTTGACTAGTTTCATCTAGTAGTCTAGCGGGGACAAACACTTTGCAAACAGTGTCAAATATGTCCGTTTTGAAGCGCAGGCGTTCGTCCGTGTTCTGACTCAGATCAAATAGTAAATACCCGTGAGCGGATTCGGTTGCTTTCCTATAGATTCTTTGTATTTCGGACGGATTATCAGGATAAACTTGTCTAGCTAGATAGTTTTATCTGTGTTGATCACGCGGGTTTTTAAACACAACAATGTATTTAGCGTTAAGCGAGATGTCACGAGACTTACTCCCCTGATGGAAAAGATTTTGTGTGATCAGAATAACCGATAGGTTTCTATGATGACTCCCCCTGGTAAAAAGTTCACTAACTTTGTTAGAATAAACCTCGTTCATTAAATCGTCCAGTACGATGAGTTGAGGCCCCGCCGGCCTTAAAATTTGAAATTGTCCGGTACACCTTTGTGTAGTGTTACGTGACTAGATAATCGCGAGGGAATAGAATTGTTCTCACTAAAAACACCATAGAATTCTATCAATTTATCCACACTGCACACCTGTTTTAAATTTAACAGAAAATTTTCTACAAAAGTAGTTTTACCACAAATTAGACGGTCCCGCTAATATCAGTGTGAAAGGGTGTACAAACACAGATCGATGTGCACCCGTCTAGTGTTGGTATAAAACTAAAAAAAAAAATTACGATTTCAAATTATAGTAGTGGTGGCGACAAACCAATCTTTAAGAAATTTTACGTTCGAAAGAGTACAAATTGAATTTAATTTTTTATATTTATGACCGAAACATTTATCATAATTATGATGGATCCTATCCTTCAGGGAGGGACACCCTAAGTCTATCATGTCAATAACAAGTTGACTTTTCTCCACAATTTCCATTAAAAAATTTTTCTTTCTCCCCCTTTACATAAATTATAGTAGACGCGAGAGTGGCCATTTTAAAATTACCTTAAATTGATCGGCGCTCGTATCACCGTCGTCCCAATGGAGACCGTGGTGATTGTATGTGAGCCAATCACATTTGTTTTTTAATATGCCGCGGTAATTTTGAAAAGGAATATGGCGACTTAAATGTATAGTGATGTACATCACTTCCAGCAATAGATATTATACTACATTCTTTTATTATAAAACTTATTGCATTCATCTTTAAATCCCTGAAAGTCTACAATTACATTGGTCATGTTGTCGATGTTGAACCAAAAATGTAATGGAAAAAACAATTAACAGTCACTGTGTGAGGAGACAACTGTAAAAAAACTATTAACAGTCAGTGTACCAGTCACGTACATAAATATCACGGTCGTCTACGACGATGTCAGACATTGATGACATTTTTTCTTTATAGACGGCGGTCCATCAATCTGCGTTACGCCCATTATAATGTTCCAAAAATATTTATAATCTCTCAATTCGTGCTGCGTAGAGGGAGAGAGTAAGTTCCAAGCGCGATTTATATCTCTAGACGAGTTTGTTTTAATAATTATATAGGTAAATTATTCAACTCCGCGGAGACATCAGACACAAATCCTGCTTCTCAGAGTATGCGAGGATGGACGCGTTGATTTGATCCATGCGAGAACGGCCCATTCCATTCTGGTTTAGGTAGGTGTCGTCATGTACTTAGTGTAGCGCCGCACTTGAGGCGTACTAAATTTGACTATGAAACTGGCCCATAGTCTTCTGTCAAACGTATTTATAGATATTTTTAAACTTAGCTTCAATACTTTTTATTCTTGTGCGATTTTAATAAGTATAGTTTTTAATGATCCGGGTCCTACTATCTGTTTGGACTATTACAATTAACTACGGTAGCAGAGTAGGAATGATGAATGTGGACTGTGAGATCAACTGTAGTAACTCACAGTCTTGGGAATATTGATTTTGTAAAAAAACATAATTAGTAAATCTAACCAAGATTTGAACCCTGACGTCTCTGTAATTGTTAAATCAAACTAAACGAACTTTAGGCTTTTAGATATTGTACCCACTTAACCAGTAAAGGGTGTGTGAAAGGCTGGAACAAAGAAGTGCTCATTTTAATACATTGATATCCTGCTATGAGTTGTGCCGGTTACTCGCTAGCGACCGAAAGTTAAATTCGGCAACACTGGAAACCGAATGACGTATCAAATAACGAAACAACGGAATTGAGCGTGCCACTCTACAGTATACGTAAAAAAAAAAAAAAACTATTTTTTATTGAGTGCCCCCGAGAAGATTTGTTTAGTTTAATATATATTTTTTTCATTTTTTTTAGCCAAATTAGTAAATCTAAAGGGGAAATTTTTTTAAAAATTTTTAATTGTTTAACAAGAAAAATTAAATTAGATAGTAAAAGTAAAGATTCTCTACAGGCCGAGCATTAAAGCATTTTTTTCCCTTTTTTAATATTAAAATGGCGGTTCTTTAAAAAAAAATTTATTCCCCAATTACACGCGAAGGGAAGTGAATCTTTAGTTTGTTTTATTTACTCCGGGGTGGCCAACTTTTTTTGTCATCCCACTTCTAATTACACTGTTGCATTGTGTATTAACTTCCCCAAAAAACCTAAAAACCTCCCTGACTCCCCCCCCCTTTTACACGCGGAAAAAATAGGGTATTTAGATAGGGAAATGGGGTAAACAAAATTTTCAAATTTTAGCGAAAGTGAGGTTGGCCCAAAAAAACGCGTTTATTTTTTTCCAAGTTATAGATTTATATTTTTTAATTTGGTGAGTTTAAAGGGGTTAATTTAAAAATTATTTTGGGCCCTTTATGGTTGTTAATCACTGCCCCCGGGGCAGACGTCCGTCTCGCGGGGGTTTTAAAACGGGGGAAAATGGGCAAATAGGCCCAAAAATATAATCGTTTTAAAAAAAGTGTATTGAAATTTTTTTCTTTTTTGAGAAACTATTATTTTTTTTAAAAAGTGTTATTGTAACCGATTTTAGGGTACCATATTACAGTATATCGAATATTTTTTTGTTAAAAAAAAATTAAATTTGTAAAACAAAATTTTAGTTTTAAATTCTTAAATTTTTTTTTTTTCATTTGTAAGTTAGACTTAAAAAAATACTATAAACATTGGAATAAAAAAAATATATTGTCCGGGGTTTGTTTATTTAAAATTTGTAATCAAATTTTTTTGGCTTTTTTAAAATTTTTTTTTTTTTAAATTAATTTTCTAAAATTTCCCTTTTTGCATTTTTTAAAACATTAAAACATAAAATAAAAAATTAAAATTTAAATTTTTCTCCTTTTTATGTTAATTGTAGCAGGCGAGGCGACTGTGTTCTGTTCGGGTAATGATCGTTATAAACTTTAATGGTATTATATTTTGTCTTTTATATTTTCCTCTTGAAGTTTAACTATTTGAATTTTGTTATTTTGGGTAAAAAACAAAATTTCGCGGGGGCATTAAATTTTGAATGTAAAAAAACATTATTTTAAAAGACCCCAATTAACGTACAACTTTTTTGTTTTTAAAATATTTGGAATTGTATTAAGTAATGTAAATAATTTTATAGAATTTGGGGAAAATATAGGTTGTTTAAAACTTTTTTTTTTTTATATTTGGGTTTAAAGGGAAAACACTTTGGTAATTAAATTTTGAGGTAATGGTTAAAAGATAAGTTTTCTCTGTAATTAAAAATCATGCCAATTTTTTGAAAATTTTAACGACTGAACCATTTTTTATTTGGTTTTTTTGGATAGACGTCAAGTTAATATTGAGTTTTCTATCATATAAAGTTTAATTTTTGGGATAGTATTGTAATTTTGATAACTCCTTTTTTTATGAATATCATTTTTTAAAAATTTGAAGTTTTCAAAAAAATACCAACTTGACACAAATTTTTCTTAATTTTAAAACTTGTTCCACCCCACCCCGGTAATTAAATAATTATATGTTAGTTTTTTTGGTAAATTAATTCACAGTAAATTCCTTTTTAAATAATTTGAATAGACCTCCTTATTTTAATCCCAATGGGGGGGTTCGAGGTTTGGGTTTTGAAGTTTGGCCTAAAAATTTTTAAAGCACGAAATCCCAAACACTCGCTCCAAATTTTCCCTTTTTTTTCCCTATTAGATTTAAATCTAATCTCGAATCTACTTTCTTGGGAAATTTCCCTTCCTTAAAAATTCTTCAATTTTAAAAAAGGAAAAAGAAAATATCCCCCTGTGGCTTTTATAAATTATTATAAAAAGGATTTAAAATAATTATGACAGAACTCAAAAAATTTAGGACTCCAAAATCTCTTTTTTTGTGGCTTTATTTGAGGCCTTTTTGTTTTTAAAATTTTTAATCAAAAGGATTTTAAATTTTCCCTTTATATCCCCCTTTTCGGAACTCGCGAACCAACAATTTTTTCTCAATAACGATTCAAATGGCCCTCCCAAAAACTTTTTTACACACAGCGCAGTGCCCAAATTTTTTCGATTCGACTTTTATCCAAAGAAAGGCCCAAATCAAAGGGGTTATTTTTAAACTCTGTATCATAATTTTTTCCCGTAGAGGCGACAAAAATTTAAAAATTTCATTATTCTTTTTTTATTTGAATGATTGTTGTTACGTTTTTAAATCTTACGCTTTTACTACCTTCAGTTTTAAAAATTATTATTTTTACACCAATATGTACAATTTTTTTTTTAAAAACATCAGTACGTTAAATTTTTTCTATGATTGTTTATTTTATTTTGTATCAAACTTATTTGTAAGGGACTTTTTTATTTTCAGTGCTGGGCCCGTCGGGTTTCCCAATGTTGGCCAATACATAATAAAATAAAAAATTTTTATTATTTTCATAGTTGGTCGCCGCATTTAAGAGTGGACGTGTTTTACCATTTCCCCAAGTGACCTTTGTGTGTTGAAAAGGTGTTATGTGAGTGTTTGACTATCCTTGGGGGTTTTGGGATTTGATTTTTTCAATACTGGGGGTGAGGAAAACTGCGAAAATGCTCCCTTTATTTTTTGACCCATAAATGTTTATTTGGGGTTTTTTGGCCCTTGTTTAAAAAAAGGTTTATCCAGATTTCTTCAAAATTAATGGTTCAAAATTGATTTTTTTTGAAAAGTGAGGGGTCCCCTTTTCAAGGGTGACTCTTGTACAAAAAAAAAGGGGAAAACTTTATTTTGGGGCCCTGGGATCAATTGTAAAAACGGATATGTTAGGAATTATGAAAAAAAAATCCAAATAATATTTAAATCAAAAAAACTTGTATTTTTATTATTTTTATTTTATAATCAAAAACCAAATACAATAATTTTAAAATAAAAAACATAGGTTCTATTTTTACCCAAAAATCTTTTAACATCCTCCCATAAATTTAATTTGAAAAAAAAATGGTTTGTTCTAGGATATTTCTACCCCTTTTTCTTTATTATTCTTTAAATTTCTAACAAAAAAACCTGGGGTTTTATAATTTAGCGGAAAAGTCAAAGCATAATCGTAAATCAATTAAAAAAAAAACAATATATTAATATTATATGGTTCTATATTCCCAAAATTTTTAAAATCCCCCTATAAATTTTTTGAAAAAAACTGTTTTGTTTAGGTATATTTTTATGCTTTACTTCTATGTATTCTTAAAATTTCTAAAAAAACAACCCGGGGTTGATAATTTTTGCAAAAACAAACAAATCAGAAAACAATTAAACAAAAAACAATATATATAATATAGGTTCTATATTACCCAAAAAACTTTAAAATCCCCCTATAATTTAAAATTTTAAAATAATGGTTTTTTATTAGTATTTTTATCTTTTACTTCTAGTATTCTTTAATTTCTAACAAAAACCTGGTTTTAAATTTATGCGGAAAGTCAAAGCATTGCAATTTTCTAAATCAGTTAAAAATTTACACTTTATATACACGTTTATAATTCATCCTGTAGAACTATTACAGATGAACCGGCAAACTTTTAAACATCCCCCTATAATTGAAAATTTGAAAAAAACTGGGTTTTTCAGGAATTTCTACTGCTTTTTCTTTAGTATTTTTTTAAATTTCTAACAAACACCTGGGGTTTTAAAAATTTTATGCAGAAATCAAAGCATAATCATAAATCAATTTAAAAAAAATAAATATAGGGTTTATATTAACCCCAAAAACTTTTAAAAAATCCCCCATAATTGAATTTTTAAATAAATGGTTTTTTCTGGGATTTTTACTGCTTTTTCTTCTTGTTTCTTTAATTTTAAAAAACAAATGGGTTTGTAATTTAAACAAAAATCAAAGCAAATCAGTAAATCAATTAAACAAAATACAATATATATATTAAAAATATACATTCTATATTACCCAAATCTTTTTTAAAAATCCCCCTTTTAATGAATTTGTAAAAATAACGGTTTGTTCTAGGGATTTTTTTACTGCTTTTTCTTCTAGTATTCTTTAAATTTTCTAACAAACAACCCGGGTTTAAAAATTTATGCGGGAAAATTTAAAACAAATATAATCTATAAAACAAATACAATATATATAATAAGGTTTTTTTACCCAAAATCTTTTAAACATCCCCCCTATAATTGAAATTTGTAAAATAAAAAAGGTTTGTTCTAGGGATAAATTTTTCTGCTTTTTCTTCATGATTCTTTAATTTTTCTAACAAAAACCCGGGTTTTTAATTTATGGGAAAAGTCAAAGCATAATCAGTAAAATCAAATTAAAAAAAAAATAAATATATTTTAAAAGGGTTTATTTCCCAAAAACTTTTAAACATCCCCCTCCATTTCGTTACTCCCAAACTTTTTAATGTTTTTTGTTTTTTCAACTCCGACTCTACATTAAAACTCCCAAGAAACATTTCGCAACAGGGGTTTTTCCCCAACTGTGGGGCAGTATTATTGGTGTGGCTTGAAGCAATTTTCTGCACAGATGTGGTTCTCGTTGTGACATTTTTTGGATAAAATTCGCGGTGTCCTTCCAAAATAATTGAATTTGTAAAATATTTGGGTTGTTCTAGGTATATTTCTATTCTTTTTCTTTTCTGTATTTTTTTAATTACTAACCCAAAAAACCCGGGGTTTTATAATTTTTGGGGGAAAGTCAAAGCATTCGCATTTGTAAAACATTAAATAATTCACACTTTTATACATTCTAATTCGTCCTGCAAAAATCTACGACTGATGAGCACGCCATGTTTTAAGATTATACTTTCATATAATTTTCACGGGTTTTTTTTGTAAACCATTTTAATGTGTTTTCAAAGACCCCTTTATCTTAAACATGTGTGGTTTATTTCAAATGTAGTTGGCCTTTCAGCAGTGCATAATATCTAATTAGAAAAATACGTGATACCTGGCCCTTTTAAATTTGTCTCGATGGTTGAATATTTTGGGCCCTTAATATCTAATTTTGAATTTAAAATGATGTCCTTTGTCCACTTCTCTATGACTCCTGTAGTGAGTTGAATACTAAATTTGAAATATGATAGACGATTTTACCTTGAGAGCTAACAGTACCTATGTTTTTTAACGTTAAAATTTTTAAAATTGAATCAGTTTAAAACGTGTTTTAAACAGCACCCACATTGACTCGTCTAGTCGACGCTTCTGGAAAAAACCCCACAACTAGGCGGGGGGGATTGATAAAAGATTTAAAACAAGGGAATTTATAATTTTTTTTTTATTTTTTAAAAAATTTTTGTCTTCTTATTTTTCTTAAATTTTTGTTTAATTTTTTCAAGATATGGGGCAGGTTTATACATGACTTCAACCACCAAGACAACGACATTTAAAATTTTTTCTCTAAGAAATTTAAAAGGGGAATACAATACTAGATATTAATCTTTTAAAATTTTAAATAATTCAAAGTTTTGGGAGATCTATTTTCGTAAAACTTATTTACAAGACAATATGTAGGGGTTTTTTTACCTAAAAAATTTTTAAAAATTTTAAAAAAGATCATATTACCTTGTAATGGATCAAAGTCTGTATTTAAAAATTTTGAAGGAATAGGGTTGACAGTTCTATCAACTTTGGGTTTAAACAAAACTGTCAAAGTTTTAATATTTGGTAATCCTGGTTAAAAATTTAAAAAAATTTTTTATAATTAATTGGGAAAAGGTTAAAAATTGAAATAAAAGAACTACAAAAAAACTTTTTTAAAATTTTTTCATGTAACAAATATTTATTGTTGTAAATCTGTATATTTTTTATTATAAATTAAAATTTAAAAAAAAATTGTAATTTTTTTTTTCATTTCTATAATATTTGTAGACAAAGCCCCGCCTCCCAAACGTTTGTAGACCATCCGACCTATCCCCAATTTTTACTATCTGCATGTATGACGATCTTTTTTTTTTTAGGATTCAATAAAAATTGTGAATATGTATATTTTTTTATAATAATTAAAAAGGGAAAAACTTGTACTTATTTTTTTATTTCTAGAAAATTTCCCCCCAGTTAAATTTTTATTTGTAGTAAAAGCCAAACAACATTAAAAAAACAGGGGTTTTTTCTTTATAAGTATACCCAAAATAAAAAAATGACGAGGTTTTGCTCTCAAAAAATAAAAATTTAAAAAATTTGAAAATGCTGTGAACCCAAAGTTAAAAAAAGGTTTTTCCTTTATAAGTTTATCCAAATAAAAAAAACATGGGGAATAGTGATGGTTTAAAAATAATTAATAAATTTGAAAATTTAATCCTGTGAGTCAAAATCAAAAATCAGGTTTTCCAAATAAAAAACATGGCAAGTAGTGATGGTTTATGCTCACACTCAAATAATAATTCATTAAATTTGAAGACGTCTTAATCCTGTGACGTCAATGTGACGTCAATTGAAAACGTCACTAGCATACCAATATTTTAGTTAGACCACAGCCTCATACGGCATTATTACAGTTGATGGCTCAACGCGGGTCTATACCTGACATACGTCATTGAAAACGTCACTCTATACACGACATACGTCATTGAAACGTCATTGAAACGTAATTAGCATAGTCTCATACGTCAAATTATGAATAATTATCGAGGGAACATACCCAGCTAATACTACTCATTTCCTTCCATCATACGCTTTAAGTTCGACAGTACCATAACCTACTGCATCCAGTTCACTTCCATCACCAATCACGATCTTTTTGACATCGGATAGTTCTGTGTAAGTCGCAAATTGTTCGTTTATGTAGCACATATGTTCACTTGCTCCAGTGTCAAACTAACCAATTTTGGTTATTATTAAAGTTGGCCATGAACGCGTTCCCTTGGGCATGATTAACTGTATTTGCATTCTTGTTTCCCTTATGCTGTAGCTTATTTAATCGAACTTTGCACTCATTAATGTGATGACCAACCTTCTTACAAAAATGACAAGGTCCCTTTGATGATCGACAATCTCGCTTGTGGCCTATTTTACCACATTTGAAACACTTCACCCCATTCTGGTAACTCTTGCTCGCCAGCGCCACAGAAGTTCCTGCAGTTGCCGGTACATCTATCTCATGTTGCCGCTCCTCTTCAATGAGTAGGCGTGCTTTCAACTCATCAATGCTTTGTTTCTCCGTCGGTACGGATTCCCAGGCTGCAACTAAATGTTTGAATGTATTTGGTAACGCCATTAATATCTTCGTGATTAGCATTTTGTCAGGAATGTTTTCTCCCAGTTGTGCTGTTTTTCCTCGTATTTCTTCAAGTTTAGCGAAAAAAGGTTAAAATGTCTTCTTCTTCACACTTAAGTGAAAAAAAATTCTGTTGCTCTAGGTGCAGACTGGTTTCAGACTTCCTCTCAAATACCGCCATCAGTTTTGTCCACATTTCCACGGCTGATGTAGTGTTAATTATGTGCACTATAACCTTTTCGTTCAGATGTGTAACGATGACTCCTTGAGCTTTTCGTCCTTTGAGATCCAATCGGCGTAATTTGCAGCTGTTGTCTCCGGTTTTGGTTCATTCCCATCGACCAAGCCATATAACCCCATAGCTTGTAGTATAACTTTGACTTGGAATTTCCACACATTCCAATTTACACTTCCTTCAAGCTTCGCACCCGTGTTTAAATATATTTTATCCTTACTTGTAACAGACTTTTTTTTACTTTTTAAATATAAGACGCTATCGCATGACCTTGACAACCACAAAAAACCCGCCGCGTTTTACACAAAACAACTTTCCCAATTCCACCCAAAATTTAATTTTAAACCCGCGGGGGACCGGGCCCATAACCTGTTACGGGTTATATATACAAAAAGGTTCATGGAATAGAAAAAATCACTAAAAACTTTATTTGTACTGTATAAATGGTTTTAGTATTTTAATTGTTTTAAATTTACAAGTTAGATAACAAAGCGAAAAGGTGTACCCCACATGGTTTTACAAAAACAGGAAGTGGAAAAAAATCATGAGTCAAAGATGCAAGTAATAGGCCTAACACACATAAAAGGAGGGGAAAAACATTTGGAACTAATAATTCAAATATGACTATTTTTTTAAATTCAAACAGAAATCACATTTTTAATATAGATTGTAATTCATTCTTTTGCATATTTAAATTTAAAGAAATTTTTCTTAGTCCCCTTCTAATTTTGTCAGTTCCCACATTCCTGGTTTTTCCCCTGAAATTGATACCTGGTCAACACTAGTTTTCCTTTGGTTTGTGTAAAAAACTTTTTAAAAAATTTTGAAATTTCTATGCAGGGATTTTCTAGTTTAATTTGGGTTACCATCGTTAAATGTGTCGTTCTTTTTTTTTTTATCTAATCTGTGCCCATGCATATAAACCTGTGAAACAGTTGAGTAAATTAATTTAGTTACAGGTGTACTGTTAAATATAAAACCCTTTAAATTTTTTCTAAAAACCCTATGTACTCTGCAGGTTATGGGCCCACGCTTGTGTTTATGGATTTTAGGACGGTTTAAACCCTTTAAAATTTCAAGTGGCACCGTAATACGCGTGACCCTCTACATGTTTGCTTGTTGTTTGTGCCACCGTTACCAACCCCCCAATCACCAAAAGGGTTTTAGAAGAAGACAAAACGTACAAAAATTCCGCTTTTCGACAGCACTAATTTTGACAACGGGAAAGTTTCGGATAGAAAATTTCTGGGTGAAGTCAATCTGTTCCCCTTTTTATTCAAGGTGGCTATCGGGATTTGGTAAAAATTTTGTTTTCTAGTGATAATGTTGAAATTAAGGGGGAAAAGGAAAAAGAGTGGAAAAAGCTTCGGAAAGCAATCGAAAGTGTAAGTCACAGATTATAAAACAAATCTCGGACACCCCTTTTGGATTGTGGGGGAAGGATAAAAACACCTTCTATGTTATTTTGGAAAGTGCTTTTTTTTTTATTACGTTCGAAAAGGTATTGCTAATCGCTTCAAATTAACACAAAACCTTGTTGATGATAAAATTTTTTGATCCCTCTTTAGAGCCCCTTGAATTGCATTTTTTTTGGGGTTTTGATCGTACTATTGGGAATTGAAATAGTCGGGAGCTAACCTCGAAGTTTTAGATGTTGTCTGCCATTTTTCCTTGACTATTCCTTCTGAATATCAAGAAATTGTCATCAAAAATAGAGACATTATCTGTGAAAATCTAAACCCGGCCCCTTTTCGAAAAAATGCCCCTACTTGATAAGCAGAGCAAAGGGCCAAGCAGAAAGTATCGATGGATGCACCCCAATCATTCTCTGCGTTACTGATTGGAAGGCTAGAAAAAAATTGAAATTTCGCAGCCGGAATGTTGCCCCAATTGTAAAAAAAGGGCATTTTAAAGCAAGTTATGGTAAAAAGTGTTTTTTCTATCAAAAGCTGGTTTATTTTCGTTCGGATTGTCCAAAAATTTAAAGGGAAGAAGCAGAGAATAAATTTAATACGTAAAGAAAACGTTGTTGACGCTAGTGATGATAAAATTATTTTGGGGTGTGTTTAAGTAAGTGGCTTGTTGGGGGTGGATCTGTGTGGTTGCTTGACTTTTGGCCCAATGAACATATGATCAGTATAAAAATATTAGTGTGGTCTCAAATTTAAAAGGGCGCCTTTTTCAAAGTCTATCAAAAAAAAAAAAAAAAATTTTTTTCTAAATCAGGATCGAGTTGTGTGCTGAAAAAATCCCGGGGATATACACGCGTTTGTGATCACAAAGGTTTAAACAAAAAAATTATTCAAAATTTCCAAATTACTTTTTGACCCGGATTTTTCAAATTTTAAATTTTCTCTCGTTAGTAAAATGGACGCTAAAAGGGCTTTTAAAAAAGTGCTTGAAAAAGGGAAAAAAGTACTATTTTGAAAGGCAATATTTTTGTGGTGCGCCCTTCGAGTGGTAAAGTGTATTTCAAAGGGCTCTTTCAAACCCCGTGAAAAAGCATGTGCTGGTGTTGCTTTGTTCCCTTGTAGAAAACATCTGAAATTTTTGGCACCAAAAGGTTTGGTCACATTGGCAAAACCGGGGTTTTTTTTAAAAAAAGTAAAATTTGTGAAAGGAATCAAGGTTTATCAAGGTTTAATCTCAGATTTATGTGACTCTTGCATACAGGCTAAAAAAACGCGTTTTTCCTCACACAAAGCCACGCATTTGAGCCCCAAGCGCCCTTTGGAGGGGCATTTAAAAAGTGATCTTTTAGGGCCTATTAAGCCCTTTTCATATTTTCAAAAGGTTATTTGCTTACCCTGATTTAGACTATAGTCACTTTCAAATCATTTTTCATATAAAGGCAAAGTCTGAAGTGTTTGCTTTCTTCAAACAATTGGAAAACTATGGGGAACAGCTCACTTTAACCTAAAATTAAAATCGCTTTAGGTCAGATAATGGCGGTGAATTTGTGTCATAGGAAATGCTAGATTATTTAAAAAGAAAAGGTATCCAGTCAGAGTTTACGATCAGGCTAGCATTCAGCAAAAAACGATGCCGCGGGAAAGAATGGGGACGTAGCATCATGGATAAAACACGCTGTTTACCCCTTCATTCTTCTCTTGATAAGTCATCTGGACGGAGGCTGTTATGACTGCGTTTACCTAATAAAAAAGATCGCCTACTAAAGCTCTTGAAAAAAGGTTCCAGCGGGAACTGGGGTTTATGGTGTAAACCCCTGATCTTTTAAAAACTGGGGGTTTTTTGGGCTGTGTAGATACTTCGATTACCTAATCAAGTTCTTAAAAGTAAGTTCGACGGGCCGCTCGAAAAAGTGTTTACTTTATTGGTTACTGCCCAAATTGGGTACAGGCTGTGGTGCCCACAGGAACGAAAAATCATACGTGGGCATGATATAATTTTGGGTTGAACATTTGTTCTTAACCAGTGGTGTTGCTAGTTCAAAAACCGTACCCGAGCTATTGAGGTAATCAGTTCGACTCCAATTGAAGTTTTTATTGAGGAATTGAAGGGGGACCCCGTCTTCAGGGGGGAGAACCAGAGGAAATTTTTCTGACAAAGAAGAGAATCCTGTTGGGGAAAAACCCTTGGGGAACCCTTCTGTGTAGGAGAAACGAGACCTCGCACTGCCCCGGGCGTATTTTAAATGATTATTTTCACCCCTGGCTCTTGGTGCTGAGTAAATTTTTGGGACCACTTTCCAAAAACCCTTCGATGACATCCATAGTAGAAATGATCCCCAGCAATTGATGGCTGCAGTTGAGGAAGAGATGCCCTCTTTGAAAAAAAAATGAGACTTGGATCCTTACTGAGCTGCCTTATTAAACGAGCTATAAACTGCAAGGGGGTTTTCAAGATAAATCAGGATGAAAATGGACAGTTGACAGGTACAAGGGAGGTTGGTGGTAAAGGGGCTATGCACAGAGGAAAGGGTTTGATAAATGAAACGTACTCCCCCTTTTAGCCCATTTAACCTCTGTCAGAACCCTGCTTGCAATTATAAACAAAGAAGGTTTAATCCCCCTTCCAGTTGGATGGGGAAAAATGCATTCCTACATGGAGAGGTATATATGAAGCAGCCCCCTGGCTTCGTAACTGAAGCAACCTTGTTTATAAGTTACACAAGCCCCTCTAGGGGATTGAAGCAGGCCCCACGGGAGTGGAATGCTAAACTTGACTTTTTTTGTAAAATTCTTTGGATTTAAGCAGTCGGGAAAAGGGAAAAAATTATATACTTCGACTTTCCAGCAACAGCATAAAAATTTAAACCCTTTTTGGTTTTTTACGTAGATGAACAAAATTTTTTGGCGGGAAACAATTGCAAAAGTTGAATGACATCAAAACTTATCTTATGTCAGAATTCGAGAAAAAATGATCTTGGAGGTTTGCACAACTATCTAGGTAAAAAAAATTGTTTCAGAAAAGTGAGGGGCATGTGTTAGCCAAACAGCCTATTTGAAGAAAGTTCTCAAGAAATTTGGTTTGAAAAAATGCAAACTGGTAAAG
Source organism: Timema cristinae (assembly GCA_039000515.1). Classification (NCBI taxonomy): domain Eukaryota; kingdom Metazoa; phylum Arthropoda; class Insecta; order Phasmatodea; family Timematidae; genus Timema; species Timema cristinae. Next base: position 6,998 of record JBCFYV010001038.1, on the reverse strand, counting down.
GGGACACCGATGGGGGACAAAACCCCCTGATATAATACTTCAGAGTGCATAATAAAAAAACGTCCCCGTGAGCTTGTGGTAGTTTGATCCAAAGTGATACTCTTTCCTCGCCCTGATCTGAGGGTTTTTCATTGAATTTCTACAGCAGGTATCAGGGGGCAATGCAAAAAAAAAGCCCCCTGGAAAGGACTTAAACAAAAACTACGATACATTCAAAAAAACACTTGAAATTGGTCTCTTATTTCCGAAAAAACTGTTTATGTCGCCTTAGGGCCTACGTTGATGTGGACTGGGGGAAATTTTTTGCAATGATCGTTTTAAAACTACATCTGGGTACGTATTTCAAGTTTATGGTGCCAATGTTGGTTGGACTACACGTAAGCAGATTACAATGCCCTTTTGGGTCGACGGAGTCAGGTTTGGGCTCCCTGTCAACCGCCTCATCCCACCTACTCTGGGTTTAGAAGAATGATCCGGACCTTGGGTCACTCTAGAAAACCCCCCAAGGGTACAAGGACCCAAACCCGTCCCGCATAAGTGTTTGGATAAATGGGAACATCCCAAGGGTAAAGCAATTTATGTCAAATAAACTTTGTTTGTGATTTGTATTTAAGTTTGGGGTTATTTATGTGATTTATTTGGAGAAAATGAACAATGTGCTGAAATTTTTGACAAAGAGTTTTTGGGTTTGGAAAAAAAGTTTGAGTCTTTTGTAATTATATTAGTTTAATCAAATGCTGATTAAATAGAAATCTATTTGTTTTGTATTTAAGGGTACATGTAGGGCTTTTGCCTAAATTTTTTGGTTTTTAGTTGAAATTTAGGAGGGTGTTAAAATATTTCAATTTATGCAGGGATTTTTCTAGTTTAGGTTTTGGGACCATCATTAAATGTGTTGTTCGTTTTTTTTAAAATTTTCTGTTCCAAAGCTTATAAACCCGTGTAACAGTTTTAGTCATGTTCTTAGTTACAGCGTGTACTGTTTAAATTTTAAAACCCCTTTTTAAATTTTTTTATAAACTTGTGTACTCTGGGCAAAAATGAGATGCACTGTTGTATTTTAATTTTCAAAGATGAAATCAGAAGTTTTATTTTTTTAAAAGCCATACTTAAAGGGTTCACTTGACTGTAAAAAACCCCAAAAAAGAAGGAAGCTAAAAAATTTTTAAAATTTCTTTAGACTTTTCAGAAAAAACCCCTTTTCTTTTGCCCCCATCATTTTCTTTTCCATGGGCAACCTGTTCATGATGGGTCGCAACAGTTTCCGTGATTGCAAGAGAGCTCGTACAGCACTCTTTTTTCCCTGGCAAAACCCCCATATAATATCACTCATTTTTTTAAAAAATCTCCTAGAACTTCTGTTGTTTCTCTTAACAGATGAAGAAATTTTAGCAGACCCTATGGTAAAAGCAAAAAAAATATTCCTAAAAACTGAATCAAATGTTTTAATATATTTAACTTCATCCCCGGGCATCCAACACAGCTAACTGAAAGCGGTGCGCAACAAAAAGTAAATTGTTTATCAGTTTATGATAAATGGGTTTTCATTTGCACAGAAAACCCCTGTTTTTTTACCCAACCATATTTGCATCTTTTTTTCAGTCCCCAAAGCCTATAAGGGAAAAAATTTGGGTTTCTGTTTTTCATTTGGGCCTATAATTTTATCTAGTAATAGTTATGGTTGTGAAATAACCGGCAAAAGGTAAAATTTTGGTAGCATTTTAAATTCTGATATGCCCTATTTAAAGGGGGAGCTTTTTTTATACATCAAAAGAGTCTCTTCTCCGGACATTTTACAAAAAACAGCCCAAATAAAAAATCTTGAATTTTATTATGAAATCCTGAATTTTCCCAACCCTCAAAAGAGTTTACTTCCGAAACTTTACTTTCAAACAGTTTAAAATGAAAACCCTGAATTTTATCTCCTTTAAAAAAAAGGAAATTTTATCTCCAAATCCTGAATTTTACCCCCTCAGAAGAGTCTCTCTTCCGCCCATTTTTTACTCACAAACAGAAAAAATAAAAAATCCGTTTTTGGTATTATAACTGAGGAAAAATTTTTAAATTCTTGTGCTTTTAAAGTAAAATTTAAAGTTGAGACTTACTATATTAAAAAATAAAATGCCCTTGATGACTGACTGACTAAATGAGTCATCATCCCCGAGCGCAAACTATCAAGGCTACAACCCTGAAATTGGGGACTGTATATTCTTTTTGTTATGTAGGCCCCCACAAAGGAAAGGTTTTTTTGAAAAATTCCCCCCCAAAGGGGTAAAAATTAGGGGTTTGGTAATATGTATGATAATATGTATAAAAGTCCGTCATTTTGAAAGTTACTTTAAAAAAAAATTTTGTATTTCGGTTATTGACTTTAAAAAAAATAAATCGTGTTTCAGGAATTTTGGAAATTTTTTTTTAAATTTAAGGGATAAAAAAGGGGGGTTTAAAAGTTTGTATCGGACTGTTGACTGACTGATTATCATCGCCGAGCGCAAACTATCAAGGTTTACAAGCTGAAATTCGGACTGTATATTCATTTTGTTATGTAGGCCCCCACTAAGAAAGGTTTTTAGAAAATTCCCCCCCAAAGGGGTAAAAAATAGGGGATGATAATATGTATGAAAATATGTATAAAAGGTCCGCCCAATTTTGAAATTTTACATAAACAAAATTTTGTATTTGGGTTTATTGACGTAAAACAAATAAAAAAGTGTTTCAAAAAATTTTGGAAATTTTTTTTAAATTAAGGGATGAAAAAGGGGGAAAAATTTTGTATGGGAAATTGCATTATTTTTGATCTGAGGTCAATTTTTGGTATAAAAGTAACAAAATTTTTTAAAATTTAAATCTGTAAATACATATTTTATATTTTCGTATTTTATAAAAACCAAAACTTCCACGCGAGCAAAGCCGGGGGGGAACAGCTATTAGTTAGATATACTTTAATTTTTTTCTTTAAGTATGGGGCGGATTTAACTAAATTTTTTTTTTCCTATGCTTTGAAAAGTTTTGGCTTTTGAGGTATAAGTTTATTTTCGATGATTGCAAGGATGGGATTAAATTTTATAGTGCCCCATAAATGTGTATTTCCCTGTTTAGTGCCCATTTTACAAATTGGGGAGCCTTTTTAAAAAGCCTTTTTTTTATCTATCTCTTCCTCTAACCCTCATTTTTTCTTTCAAATAATTGCGGCTTTTCCCCCTTCCCCCCCCTCCTCCTTCAAATTCTTAGGTTACTTTCCCTGTGGATTCTCGGTGGGTAGGTAGGAAAAACCCCTTTGTCCCGCGGTCTGATAGGTTCAGACTAGTGATGGGCATAAACGAAAAGATTTTAAGAATCGAATTAAACATTCGATTCTTTGAAAAATTAAACGGGAAAGATTTTTGGGAAATGTCGGTAATAATCGAATGTTTACTACTTTTAAAAGTAGTTACTAGTTGCTGGTTTTGCTTTGTGCTTTTATTCTCTTCACCCTGCTGTGGATCTTCCAAAACTCATTCCTTTTTCGTTTGCGCTTATAACTATTTTCTTTACTGCAAATTTTGTTCCTTGTTCCAAATGTCAAAAACTAAAGTCAGCCAAAAACAAAATAAAATTCAGTGAATGAGTGAATCATGAGTCCATAAATAGCTCGCAATTAATATAAATACTTTTGCGTTTCGATTAATAATTAAATAAGAACATACGTTTCCCTTTGTGGTTTTTAAAAAAATTAAAATAATTTACTCTTTAATAGTTCCTTAACATAACGAAGATTTATAAGCTTACAAAATTATTTATATCTCGGGTAAGGTTTAAAAAAAAATTTCGATTTGAATAAATGAATCAATTAATGCCTTTCCCGAAAACTTCACTTAGAATCAATAACACAATCAATACTCGACAAACGAGGACGTAAGTTTGCTGGTAATGATATTTTTGTTTTAAAAATGTAAAATTATTTCAGTGAAAAAAATTATAGTTCGGTCTGAATTTTTAGACCCGGGGAATGTTTTATTAAAAACATAAAAAGTATATACTTATCTACTTAATAAAGTAGGTCAACGTTAAAAAAATTTTTTCTTCAAACCATTCGGGGGCTATATGCGTTTAGTTAGTTAGGAAGGTAAAATTAAAGGAAAAGTAAAAAAACAATCCCCCGTGGGAAAATAGCAAAAAAGGCGAATCATTTTGTAATTTTCATTCGAATTATTTTTGTCTGTTTTTCGTTTTTAAACTGTTAAAAACCACTTAAACTTTGTATTAAATTAGCCTTATAAACATTCGAAAGGAAAAGTCGTTTTGTGTAGCAATGAGGACTATTTATTGAAAATAAACCCTAATAAAAAGGAAGACCTGTATAGAGATACCCTGGAAACATTCATAATCATAAGGCCCGTTTTTCCTCAGCAATTCTGGCAAAGGAGTGGTAAGAAATGAATCGTCCGCTCCCCGTCAAGTCAGCTACTGTTTTCATTCAAATAATTTTTTTAATTAGAATGATTTTAAAAGAATGGGATTTTTCAAAATAATAAAATGAACCCGATTCTATTCATCCGTTTCTTCCCTAAATAGTTCAGATTGGTCAGTCCAGCAAAAAAGATTTTCTTAAAGGGGCACAAAAGTGTCAGTTCTTTTCAGTAGTTGTGTATATTACGCTGTTGTTAGAGGTGCATATTTTTTCCCATTAATATTTCTTTTATTGGACTCAGTGTACATTTTTTATTTTTTTATTTTTATTATTATTATTAGCCCCTCGTTTTTACTACCCTTTGGGTTTTTACGCACTTACGCTAATGTGTAAGGGTAGGGTGATTGGAGTTTGAAATGAAGGACTACGTTTAACGGGGAAATCCGAACCAGGGTGGGCCCTGGCTTTCCACACATTCACAAGATGTCTTGTCAGAGGTGTGTACTTTATTGAACTAGTAGAAAATGCCTAAAGAAAATCTTTGGTAAAACTGTATTATTAAAACATTTGGTTTGGTGGTGATAGGAATTTCAAAAACGGATGGCAAAAAAATTTTTTTTTTGTCACCCCATGTTCCAAGGAGGTAAGTTATTTTTTAAAAAGGGGGGAAATGAAATTATTAATTTTGAAAGTAAAGGGTTTTTTTTAAAATTAATTGTCTACTTTTTTAAAAGTAAATCACGATTTTTTGTTTATTATTAAAACAGGTTTCATTTTTTATTGAATTTTTTTCAACGCCCAAAGGGAAATTTTTACCAAATCGTAACATTACGATCAAAAAAAAAAGCAATTTTAGTTCTCTTGTTAGGTGATGCTTTGTTAATTTGTAAAATCCCATTTTATTACTGGGTGAAAATTTCCATTTTTAATATTTAGGTAAAATGCGAGAAGAAATATCACCTAGAACAAACAAAAATACTGAAATACTAGGAAAAATTTCCCGGAAAAGAAAACAGAATCTAAAAAATTTTAACGATCCGATAAAACCCAAGAGAAAATTTTTTGCTGGGCTTTGCTCTGCGATGGTAGCTGCAAATATTCCCTTTGGGAAAAAGCTGGAAAATCCAGAATTCAATTTTTTTTCTCAAAAAAATATACCAACATGAAGATACCAAAACGGGAAACAACTCTGAGGAAACATAATTGCATTCAACCTATTTATCCGTAAGTTTTTGCAATAGCAGTTTTTTTCTTTCTGACATTAAAAAATATTTTAAAAGAATTGTATTGATTTTAAAAAAATTTAAAAGTAAACATTCTTTTTATTTCGTTTTTTAAAACAGTTGAAAAAATCCAAGAAGATATTGGAGAATCTCATCTGGCTTCTGTTGATGAACCACTTACTGCTGTGGCAAAAATGAGCAAATGTTGTTGGAAAACTGACTCTAGGGTCCTGGGAAACCTCATTGGTTGTTCAAAAATGCTTGAGGAACCAAAAGCTCGGGCGATTGCCATTTGTTGTTCCCTGATGCTTTGCGTAAGTATATAATGTTTAAATTTACAAGATATAATAAAAGTTAATTTAATGATTCGCAAATGTTAGTCCTGTAAAAAAATTTTAATTATAAAAAAGTTAATTTATTTATTTTGGTGTCCTGTGGCTATCAGAAAACAAAATACGAAAAGGGTTTTTTTGGGGTTTTCTGACAGCAGTGGGCCCCACATGTTGAAAACGGCTGCGATCTTCCAAAATATTTATACGAGGCACGTCCCGAAAGTAAGAGTACTCGATTTTTTATTTTAAAAATAAAATTGTATTTTTAAAAAAAAAATTACAGGATTTTGTTGGTATGTATGTCAGTTATTTTTTTTCCCGTAGTAGCCTTCCCGTTCTTTTGCAGGCTGTGGCCGTTTGGGACAAGATTTTTGATGCCCTCCTCAAAGAAATCTCCCCCCATCTCCTTCTTCCAGTTCAGGACCTCTTGTTTCACCTCCTCGTAAATTGAAAAAAATTTTTTTCCCCCCTGTGAGTCTTGAGGGAGGTGAAAAGATAAAAGTCTGAAGGCGCAGTAGGTAAGGATCCCATATTTGAGGGCACGGAGGGGAAATTTAGCATGTGTATGTGTGTTTCCCCCCCCCCTTCCCTCCCCTCCCGCGCCTTATATTGTGGGGGGGAAATATGTTGGAGCTCTCGCCCTATCTATCTCTCCCTCTTACTCTCTTCCCTTTAGGGGAGAGAGGAGAAATGTATGTAGGTATTCCCTTTTAAAAACGGATCATGTTTTAGGGCAGTGAGGGGAAATGTGGGGAGGGGGATGTAAACTACCCCCCTTTTAATGCATCTTTTTTCAGGGCAGTGAGGGGAAAAGTGGTTTGGGGGGGTATCATGATTTATGAGGGGGGCGCGCCGACATCATGGTGAGGGGGATGGTCCCGAGGGGAGACAGTTTCGCGGGGGGGGGGGGGGGGGTGTTTGATCGGCTCAGCTCGGGGCGAGGGGGCCGCTCGAGGTACAGGACGTGTGCGTTCCACCCTCCTCTAAGTCCGACTTTTAATCCCCGGAAAAATACATATCTAAATTTATCTTTTTTTGCTCTGAATTTAAACA
>JBCFYV010001037.1:0-63058 GCA_039000515.1 Timema cristinae | reverse complement strand
TTTAGGCCCAGATACCTCTTGAAATTTGATTTTTAACGCTAAAAGGAGAAAGAAATCGAGTGTTGTCCCAAATGTCCGATAGAAGAAGAATAAAAAGAGGGGGAAAAAGACCTCAAAGTAATGGGGGTCGCAGGACCATCACAACATTTATTTAAGGCGATATCTTATCGTGACGTTGATTAAAAGCTTAATTTGGCTCACCCCTTTATACGCTCAGCTTCGATCCAGCCAAAATCAAACTCCTTTTTAAATAAAATAGGGTTCGTTGTTTTACGGTAGTGTTAATCGTATTTATTTAATATATATTGTTGAAAATATATGGATCAAATTTTTTATCTGACTTGAATAGCTTTATAATAATAAATTAGTACTTAATAGTTCAATATACAACACATATTTATAAGTCTTATTAAATTTTAGTTGGGCTATAATATTAATGATTGTATGATAAATATTAGAATAAAAAAAAATATCTAAAAACTTATTTGGAATGTTTTTGGAAAACTTTAATTTGTTTGCTAAACATTGCTAAATATTATATTTTTACGTAAAAAAATTTAATTGACTTCTTAAAAATCACAATGTAGAAAATAAAATTTGATTTAAGAATAGTTGGATTTGGCAGATTTAATCATAAGTTAAAAAATAGGGAATCCCTAATTTTAATTACTTTCATGAATAATATTATTATGTTCTAGAAAGTTGGCGGCGTAGATTCACCTTAATTGATATTTAAAAAATATGTATTTGTGAAATTTATACATTATGTTAATGAAATTTAAATATAAACACAAACTACAAAGTTATGATAAAGCCTTAAATAATAGGTGTGGATTATATAAAAGTATGATTTAACTACTCTTTATATTTGCGTATAATCCGGACGGGTAGTAGGATGTATGATATATCATCATTTTAGGGTTACTAATTTGCTTATCAGTTTTTTGAAACGCAATATTGATCTTAAACAATTTTGTACAAAACATTTCGTTGACTCAAAAAAGGGGCAAGGATTTCTTTGCTTTTTTGCACCATGGTATAGCTTATAAGTAGGGCCATAGGGTAATCGGTTGAGGTAAGACTGCTATCTTTTAGGTTAAATGGATTGTGGGTAACGGGACCTTTAAAAAAATTCTTTTTTTCCGAGTTCCTTGATGATTGTTTTCACCAGTCCCAATTTAAAACAAAAATAAAACATTTTCCCTTTTTTCTCAACAAAAAAAACATAAGGAATTTTAATAATATTGAATAAATAATTACCAAAAAAATGTTCTAAATTCTAAAAAGGGCGATACTTTTAAAGGGGTTGCACCTGTGACGTCAGGGTAGGCAGGTTTTGGTTTTCATGTTAAGTATTGACGTTCTATTACAGAGTTTTAAAGATATAACATTAAAACAAAAACCAAAATTTTAAATGATTCTAAAATGGCCCTACAGGGTTACAAAAAATAATATTTTTTTAAAGTGTTTTTTTTAAACGCATTTTTGTAAATCTTCTACCTCTTGGGCCAGTTTCATAGTCAAATTTAGTGCTCAAGTGCGGCGCTACATAAGACATGACAAACCCTACTAAACCAAAATTTGGAATGGGCCCGTTCTCGCATGGAAAAAATGGCACTTCCTTTTGGTTTTTAGGTAGGTGTGTCATGCATTAGTGTGGGGGCCGCTTGGTCGTACAATTTGATATGAAACTGGCCCTTACCCTATATTTTGATTTAGTCACGCAAATGGCGGAAAAGGAGTTTTTCCCAGGATGAAAAGTAAAAAAGTTCATTTATCTATTTTATTTGAATAGAAAAAAAAAAAAAAGGGAAATTTTTAAAAAAGAAGTCAATTTTTTCAAGGCTAAAATTTTTAAAGTGTTGTGTAAACTCGTCTTGGGGAAAGGGGGAATGTCATAGCACTAGCCAAGAGCCCTTTCGGGTTAACTAATATTTTCTCCCTTTTTTATTTCTACGTTGGTGTCTAGGTGTGATAGTACTTAAACTGCTTAGGTTCGTCAAGTCAAGATGAAACCCCGCTTCGAAAATATTTCGAAATCTCCAAGTAAGCAAGTCGTTAAAAAAATTTAATTTAAAACCCCCCTATTTTATTTCCTTCTGAAAAAATTGTCTCGTAATAAAAAATAATAAAAAATATAGCATATTGAAATATAAAAATCAATTTATTTTCATATCAATTTTGTTTATAACAATATAAATGCTTTTTTATTTTACATTTTAAAGTCCCCCCCAAAAAATTTACGGCGAGCATATTTTTTAAAATTTTTTAAAAAGAGCAAAAATAATATAGCTGGAACACGATTGCGGTAAAATTAACAATTGATAAAATATATTTTTTTTTATTATCCAAACTATTTACAATATTTTAATATTATATCGTTTGCATCCCCCAAAAAAAAATTTTAAATATATCATAAAAACCCCTTATTTTTTTTTTATTTATGTTGCGATGGTATTATTTTAAGAGGTCCGATTTAACTGAGGGCTATCCCCCAAAAAATTAAAATTTTTTACTTTATTATTTCATCATCAACCCCGTACCCTTTTTAGATTAAAAGGGTTGAATAATTATCTTAACTATTGTGGCCTTTTCCCAAGTATTGGGAGATTTTAAGTTTATTTAGTTTCCCCCCACGCGGAACTTTGTTTAAACACTTTTCTTCTGAATCTTTTATAAGTAACTTTGTTTTGTTTTTATAATTTCTCTTGAACATGTTTCTATGTCAAAATTATTTAAATTTATTGGGTAGGGAAGACCTTTCCCTTTATAAAAATTTAAAAAATTTTATACACGCCTCAGTGGCGTAGTTGGTAACGCGAGTCGTGTTGAGCTCAATGTGAGGGCGGGGGATCGAGGTTCGAATTCGGTGGGGGAATGGGGGTGGTTTTTTTTAAATGGGTTTTCCCCTCTCCATCCACGCAAATGCGGGTTAAAATTTCCCCTTTAAATTTAACTTCCAATTCCTAAACCCTTAGGGAATTTGTACTTAAAGCGATAACCCCAAGGGTAGTAAGATGCGGGGCCAAAAAAATAATAAATAATAAAAACATTTTCCTTGTATTTTTATACATTGTTATGTAGTTGATTTGTTATTTATCTTTTAAGGGGTTTTTTGTAGTTTAGGGTTTTCTGCATAAAGGCTTAATTTCCCTTTTTTCACTTCTTACATACTATGTATACGAACATTTTAAAAATTAGGTATTTTTTTTTCTGAAACAATTATTTTGTGTCGATAAAAGTTTAAAACAGGTTAAAAAAATTCTAGAACAAATACAACAACCCCCTAAAAATTTCCCGATATACCAAAACTTTTTTGACCAAAAGGAAAATTAAAATTGGGGAACGTTACGGTTGGACCAAAAAAGTATTAATTTTTTAAATTTTTTAAAAAAAAATTATACTAAGCCCTGCGAATCGTCCCGGGAAAATTTTGGATTAGCACTGAGTTATCCGGATTGTACCATGATTAGGGTCACTTTCGTTTTTTTTGGGATGAGTTGTGAAGGAGTGTGGAATCCCCCCGTTTTTACATGAGCGCAATAGTATCGTGAGCTATCGATAACAGGGCCTTCCCCGCATCTGGGGGTGTTATCCCACCCAATTTAATACAAGATAGTAATTAAAGCAGGGGTGGTCCCCTGTAATTATGACAATGATTTACAGCCTGTGTTTTGTAGTCATTAATGATCTGTAAATGTTTGTCAAAAAACTTGGCCTACTATTTAATGAATTTTAATTTATCAGTGTCCCCAAATTTAAAATGTTTTTATAAATATTTTTAAAAAAGTTGCACAGAGTTTTAAGGTGCATTTTTAAAGTTGGCTACCCCTTTATTCATACCATACTATAAAAAAAATTTTGGCGTGTTCGCAGCGAGCTATATGCCCCGGTGGCCCCCACCGTTAACGGTAGAGGGTGTCTGTGGTCGTTTTAAGGGTCTTCAGCTTAATTCGGGTTTCTAAAGCGGAGCTATATTAGTTTCAAGTGTCCTATTTGTCCTCAAGGGGTGATTTCCCCCCTTTCCCAGCCCAAAATGCTTTAAAAAATAAATTTTTGGAAGCGCGGGAATCGAGCCCGGGCCCCGCTGAGCGAGCCGGGAAACTTGCCCAAAGGGGGTATAGTTATCATACCTATAAATAACACAAATGATATGGTAAAACTGTTTTATTGTTGACTGTAAAAAATGTTTGTATTTTTTAAATTTTTCTTCCAAGGCAAATAAGGATATTCTCATATATGGGTCGTAGCTGTGGAACTAATTTTTGTAAGAAAACTAAATTAATTTTTTTTTTAATTTGGTGTTGTAACGAACAAAATTATATATTTTTAAAATCTTCTAGTCTGGGAATTTTGATTTTTGGATCAGAGAAGAGTTTTAAACCAGACTGTTGTATTTACTCAAATTACCTTCCCTCATCCTTAACCCAAGAATCCCCTATGTTAAAAGGTAAATAGTATTTTATTTATATCTTCAATTATCAAAAACAATGATTTAAAAAGATAATTGTTTGTCGGTGAAAACACCAAAGGGTAAGCGGAAACTGAGAATAAATCTCTTTATCTTTGGGAAAAAAAAGGGATGCGAAAGGGAATACGTTTTGGAAAGTGAGTCGATTTTTTATTTTATTTTTCCTTTTGTGGGGTATTTGATATCATTAGAGTCTTTCGCAAAAACTCAAACTAAAAGAATAATCTTGTTTTTTTTTTGTACGGTGTATAATAGGAAACTTCGTTAATGTTCTGTTACATTTTCCCTATTCCCTTTCCCCTCCTGTCGCCCCCTAATCTAATGCGACGTAATAAATTGTTAGAAAGAGTCTCGCTTCTTTTGTCCCTTGAAATGAAAGGATTATATCACTATGTTTGTTTTTAAAGATGTTCCGTGAAGCCTGAAATATTGTCAATGTACGTACGTCTCTGAGTTTTTCAACGCTCAAAAGGATGGGTATTAAACAGAAAAAAAGTAGGCTACGTATTACGGTTATTGTAATCAATAATTTAACGTCACATACCACGCTATTTTGGGGCTAGAATAAAAAAGTTATTTTTTATTATTTATTATTATTATTTTTTATTTTTTTTATTAACACCGCGTCTTAATACCCGTTCGGGTTATACGCACTTACGCTAATGTGTAATGGTAGGGTAATTGTGAGATGAAATGGGGACTACAGGTTTATTTGAGGTCCGAACCACGGTGGAGGCCTTGTCAGAGGTGAAGGAAGGGTTTGGCAATAGATAAATTTGTGCCCCGGGGCCGAGGATTGAACCCGGACCCCTAGCAAGAAGCTGACAGCTTACCCAAGACCGCTAGGTTAACGACGAGGAAAATAGTTTTAAAAATAAACTGCATTGTGGGATATTTTTTGATTCAAAATCAAACTATTTTTTTTTTATTCATAAGACCCCTTAATAATAATTTTGTTTTTTAATTCTTTTAAACATTTATAAGTGTTTGCTGCTATTTTGCTACCAAACAATATTTACGTTTTTAACACAAAAATAATATACACAAAAAATAATATACTAACTCCAAAGTGTAAAGTCACTTAATGAGGAATATGCATGCATGCTTTAACTCATTTTGAGCAGATAACAAGGGGTATTAAATTAAACCGTGGGCTATTATTTAGCGAGGAAAATAAATGAACTAAATTTTTTTACCATTTTTTTAATTCATGTTGAGTATTATTTTTATAATATTTTTTTCAGTAAACATCCCTAGTGAATTAGAATAGTCATCAGATTTTAACTTAATTCGAATATTCTCTTTTTCTAAACTAAACTATATTTTATATTGAGTAATTAAAATATTTTGCTAGCATTTTTATTTTAAATTTTTTTAAACTGTACTGTATGTATATCAGCAAGAACCTAGTTCATTCTATATAACTCTAAGCCGTATTATTTTTTTTTAAAATATCTGTTCGTCTCATTGTAATATTTATTAGCTGGTGGAGTTTTAAAAACGTTGCAGGGAAAAAAATTGTATTTATGTATTCATTTTGACGTATCAAAACGTTTGTATATTGTTATGAGATAATTATTACAGAAGTGTCTAACTATATAAAAACACTCTTAAACGTTTTAGTACTTGCTTCGGTGGCCGCACGGTCCAAAGGTGCTACTCTCGCAAAAGACAAGGCCACCGTTGACAGGAAGATCGTGGATCGAATTCCGGTTTTGGGTGTAATGAAGGTGTTTTTTTCAGAAATGGTTCCCAACTATCCCTCCGCGTGAGTACATTACCTCTATATATAATATTCTTATTCCCTCGAAACCGTTGGCGTAATTAGTACTTAAACGTATAACCCGAACGGTTAGTTTGTCGCGGTGTTTAAAAAATATAGTTAGTGTAATTGTCACCAGGAAATGTTTTTAATATTTATGTGACCTCCAATCTGAAAATACTTGTCCTTATAACAAAAGTAAATTATAATATTTACTTCACTCACCCCGAACCACTTTATAAAATCTCTTTGGTAAACCGTCACTAAGGCAAAAAGTTAATGGTTTTATTTTGTACTCGTACACATCGCAAAAAAAAAAGTTTAATCTATTTTTAGTAAGCATTTTTCTAGTTTACTCTACCTCTCTTTAAATAAGTGAAATACCAGAGAAAGAAGGAATGGTAAAAGTAAAAAAGAGAGAAGGGGGATGGGTATTAACACGTTCGTTTTGAATACGTATCCCCCCGCAGCAATTTTTGGTGTTTTTTTTTGTTCCTCGTACTGTGCAGTGTTGCATTGTAAGAGTAAGACAAAAAAAAGAGCCCCCCCCCCCCCCTTTGCCTATCCTCACTTCATATTAGTACAGAGTAATGAGAGGAAGAAAATCAAATCTCTCCAAGGGGACTAGACGACAATTTGTTGTTTTGCTGTTTCAAATGTAATCTTTACTATTCCTTTGAGGTGAATATAAAAACTCGCTTTATCCGAAAGCGCATTTTATTTTTCTATGTTTAAACCGACTCCATACATGAGTTCAGCCATGGACAAGAGCATAAGATATGCATCTTAAGCGTGCTGTCTAAGTACAGTAGCCTCATGGCTTCTTTGGTGATGACTGACAGCTGATGGCTTTGAAAAGTTACCAGACCAAATTATGTATCCCTACGCCGAGCCATATGATTTGCAAAAAACATATGTTTAGCAGCTGTCACTTCTGATGGTCAAAATTAAATTTAGGTATATACCTAAATGTTGACTGTCAGAAGTCAGCTGTGAGCTGTCAGTCAGCACCAAAGAAGCCATGGGGCTACTGTATACGAGATGTTGTACATTGGAGGTTGCGCTTAGGTTTATTGTTGACAAAAACCTTTAGCAGGATCTGAGTTTGGTTTTTACTGGAATGAACACAAAACTATTTTCTTTTGAAGTTATATGTAATAAACAGGGCTCGTATTTTTATGACATGTCTTTTTTTTTTTTTTTTTTTTTTACATAGCAGACAATGCTTATGTGTACATAAATTATGTTCATGGTCCCCTAGTTGTGGGAAAGTATTTTTTATGTTGTTTGTTTGGGGTTTTTTTTAGTCTTTTTTAGATATTTTCGAATAATTTTTGGGCTTTTTTTTAAACACAGTCGAGCATTAATGTTGAATGAATATATTTTTTTAAATACAATCGATATTTTATAAATGCATAAATACTCAAACAAAACAATTTTAATCATACAGTTTCTGGAATGTAAAGATAATGTGGACAGTTAACTTTGTATTAGTTTAGCTTATATGGTTGTAAAATGCGGATCCATGTTGAGACACGGCAATTCAGCTCTAAGAGGTTGCGTTGAAAGGGGATTTTTTTATTTTTCTTAAAGCTAGTATTTGTAAATCGATATCATATTTATAAGAATGCAAGAGTTTATTTGTTAAAGAAAATATTTTTATTGCATAGATATTTTTTTAGTTTTTATTCATTCGTAAAGCGCGTGTTTGATTTAGTTGTGAGTATTCATATCGAGTTTTCTTTAAAAAATATATGGTAATTTTGTAGATTTGAAGCAATTTTTTTTAGAATCTTTTGTTCAATTTTTTTTATCATTTTTGGGTCTTCAAAATCAGAACTCTGATCATAACTATTTTTATGTGTTTCTGAAAATAACTCCTAAATACATATCAAGTTTTTGGAGATTTCGTAAAGCTATTTTGCGAAGCGGGTTGCATCTTAACTTGACGCACCTAAGCAGTCTAAGTAATATCACAACAATGTACGAAATAGAAAGAGAGGGAGGAAAAATTAGCAGTTCACCCTGAAAGGGCACTTGTATACGTGCTTATAACCTTTCCCCTAATCCTCTGACGAGTTTACACAGTTACTTTATTATTTGACCTTGAAAAATTTACTTATTTTTTAATTTTACCTTTTTCTTGTCACCTCTTCTTTAAATTAACTAACGTGGGAAATCCTATCTTCACCTTCCGTGACGTCACATGTAGACAACGTCCTTAAAATTTGTATACTAATTAGTTAAATATTTTTGGATGTATGTGAGTGCAATTATATTTTTAAACTGCATTTACTTCGTCTCTCAAACACATTTATCTCACACAAAGATAGGTAGTACATTTTATGGTTAAGATATCCTCACCAATAATTACTCTGTCCTGAACAATATCTAGATAAGTCGTGTAAAATAAAAAACCACCCGCATTTGCCTGGAAGTAGTGTGAAAAAAACAGGAAAAAACCATCCTCAATATATCTCGAAATCTCGAGTCCTAATCTTTTGACGACCACAATACCTCTCTCTTTGAGGTATCGAGGGAAATTAAAAATAAGAAACAACTAGGAATATACCTTGTCAAAAACTTGTCACTGAAGCTAATTACCTTGAACGGCCACCAATCATGCTGAGCACTATAATTAAGGATATATTTAAACAACTTTGGGGAACAATGTTTCCCTAAAATGTAAGGGCACTTCCTCTTGGGAAATAATAAATCTACTTACATACCTGTTTGTTTGTGTTGCGCGCGAGTGTGGACTTGGTACAGTTATTACATATTACAAGTTGATTGAATTACGGCAGCTACATTGTTATGCGCTTATTAGATTTGGTTCCCCGCGTCCAACCAATTCAGACGTGCGGTGTTGCCGCTTCTCCAGTAAACTGAGTCAAGGACTATCTCTCTGGAGAGAAGTGGTTCGGATGTTAGGAGAGGATTATTCTCAAAGGAGACTTCAGGACACCAAAGTAACAAATCAGGACACTAAATTAAAATGTAAAGACACCAAAGTAACAAGTTATTTAAATTGTGGTGTTTAAAGTGCCCTTTCTAAACACGAATATTGCATTAACATTTGATTAATAAGTAAATATAACCCTCTTCGATGGATGCATAGTCTAAGGCACTACTCTCGCAGTAGAATAGACTATCGATGACGTGCAGATTGATGTTAGAATCTCGGTTGTGTGTACTGAGGGTGATATTTCTTAAAAAAAAAAAGTTTTCTACTCTCCTTCCAAACAAATGTGGGTACACTTCCTCCAAATATAACCTTCATAATCCATAAAAACCATTAAAGTAATTAGTACATAAGCGTATAACAAGAACGGGTAGTAAGATGTTGTGTTAAAAAAAATTAATCAGGAACTATACGCTTAATACTCCATCGATATTTACTAATTGTAAAAACAGAATGGACCCGTAAACAAATAATTAAGTTTTAAATAAGCATAATTGAACCAAGGATATTTAAGCTTGGGGTCGTCTGCTACATCCACTGATATGTAAATATGGGATGAAGTGTAAATTATTTCCTGTGCAAATATTACTTTTTTTAGATAAAGTATGCCAGGCTTCCACCGTGGTTCGGATACCACGTTAAACTGTAGGTCCTTCATTTCACCTCACAATCACCCTACCATTACACATTAGCGTAAGTGTGTATAACCCGAACGGGTAGTAAGACGCGGTGCTTATAATAATAATAATAATTTTAGATAAAAATATGAAAGTTTAAACAGAAAAAAAATGTACTTTTCTGTTGTTATAATCTATGCATGTTGATTAGAATGAACCTCAAATACTGTCATTTTAAATCATCATAGTCATGTTACTGTGGATTCACACCTTGTTAAAAAAAAAAACAAGATCAGACACTGATCACGAGATAAGCTCTCACCCAATCACAAGATATCAACGTGATCTGCCTTGTCTGATCGGCGTGACTTAAAATGCGGTTTTCAACTTTCTAAGCTATGAGCAGGCTCCGGATTTTGATGACATGAAAATGATAAAAAAAATAATAGTATCTCTAAGATGGCCTAAGAGTTATAAAAAAATGACTTCAAATTTAAAAAAAAATTACTAAAAATAAGAACAAACAGTAGTAATAAATACATGACTAAATCCAACACGCACTTTACAAATGGAAACTATGAGATGAATGAATGAAAAGCATTTAACAATTAATTAACAAATTTCGCTCTCACGTTTTTCGGAATAAAGCCTCAGCGTTCTCGACTCCGGTCAGGAAAGGATCTCGATCTCTAAATCCCTTTCCACCAATGAGGATTTGCGATTCTCTATTTGGCAGGACCGTAACTACCACTGGGGCAGTGCCCCAGAGCCCCCGAGCATAGGGACTCCCAGGTGAGGACTTTTTTTTTATTTTTTTTTAAATTTTTTTTTTAAAGAACGTGTGAATGTGAGATTTAGAGGTGCAAGGGAAAAAAATAAAAATGAGAGCGCCATTATTATATGTTTCCCGAGGCCCCCAAGGCTATAGTTAAGGGCCAGCTTTTTGGATGAACTGTATTTCATGTCATAAATATTTGCCCTTATAATCTTATTTCTTTAAATTGTAATGTTTTAATCACAAATTATTGTGAATCTAACTTTCATTTAAATTTATACATTAAAATTGTTTAGAAATGGTAATAAATGCAATTTACAGATACATTATATCGTAGGCCTATAAGTGTACATAAATCTAAATTGATTTATTAGAACTCTACACCTTATAATTTGACCATCCATCGATTTTTTAATTAATACTTTTTGCTTTTTTTTAACACTGCATCTTACGCGTTATGTTATACGAATTATGTACTAATTACAGTAGGTAGGGAATTAGGGATGAAGAAGGTTTAATTTGGAGGAAGTGTACCCGCATTTGCGTGTAGGAAGAGTGGGAAACACCTCTTTAGTACACTCGACCGGGATTCAAACCCCGATCACCCTGTCATCGGTAGTATAGTCCATTGTGAAAGTGACGCATCTAATACGTTCAAGACGGCTATTGTCAACAGAATTCAGGGTGATAAATGGTATTTCTTAATGTAAATTAAACCGTATTTGCTTGACAGTAGGATAGTAAAACCACAGCCATGGTTCACGTACGTAAAACTAACCTCAGTGCACCTGACTAAGATTCAAACCTCAACCTACCTGTATCTCCAGTGCAGTATATTATTAGAGTGACGCCTTAAACAGTGGGACCACCAGAAATACTCCTGTACCTCTGGTCTAAATTCTTGGAACGTGAGCTCATTTTTATTTATTGGTTATAATTTTTTTATTTTACTCTTTGAAATAATTTAGTATTATCCTTGTTTCATAGATGATAGGAACAAATCAATGAAAGTACTTTTTTTACTTTCCCTCAACACCTCGGAGAGAGAGGTATTGTGATTTTCAAAAAACTCTATATTTTGATAAAATGTCAACGTTTTATGACCCTCTGCGACAGAAAATGTGGTTTTCGCAATGCCGTTTGTCTCTATCTTGGGAAAGAGGCCGAAATTGTTTCACTGATTGGGCTAAGACTAGGGCCAGTTTCATAGTAAAATTTAGTACGCCTCAAGTGCGACGCTACACTAAGTACATGACGACACCTACCTAAACCAGAATGGAATGGGCCGTTCTCGCATAGGAAACTGGCCCATTCCATTCTGGTTTAGGTAGGTGTCGTCATGTACTTAGTGTAGCGCCGCACTTGAGGCGTACTAAATTTGACTATGAACTGGGCCTTAGTATCTGTGGTTTTAATAAGGTCCTCCCGAGGAATATTTGGAATTAATATCCAACCATAAATTTAAGAGTTGTTTACTGAAGGGCAAAAAAGAGGGGGGGGGGGGGGAAGAAATTTCTCGAAATTTACTCCAACGATTTTGATTAAGTTTTATATCTACTCTAACACTGTTTATCATTTTTAAACAGATGAAAGCTCTCATTTTCTTGTGAAAATGACTTTGAGGTTACTTTACATGAGGGAAATTTTATAATTTTCATAATTTCTCTGCAACTATTTGAGATACGAAATAACTTATCATTGTTAATTGTTATTCCATTAAAATAAAAATATTTTTTTATAAAACCTAAAATTTCTAAGTTATAAGCATTTATATTTATATATAATTTTATCTTAGGTTTTTTAAAATTAATTTGATTCTTATGCTCTTTGGTGGATCAATATATTTCTCTTTTCTTAATTTTTCTGTTGCAGTGTTCCTAGCTCTTAATGCCATAGAGTAACAGAGTATATTATTTAAATTTTATGATCTTTGGCGTAGTGTTTCTAAAACAATGTATATACCTATTATTATCTGGTTTCACGTATCTTAGAGTCCTTAGTAAATGTATTTTTTGATATAAAAGAGGAAGAAAAGTTTGTGCGGTGCACCGTAACATTTATTTTATCTGTTTTACACAGTCAGATATTTGTGGCTTTTGAGAATATATTGCATTCTAAGCTATCCTCTTTAAAACCAATACTCTACTACAATTTAGATAGGGTCAAAGCTATCTTGCTTTTTTTTTTCTGCTTTCATAAATCTACAATAAATCTATTTAATCGTTGTTTGGAGTCGTAGGAATTGTTCTGAAAACGTTCCCTGCTTTTTTGATTTTTTTCCACGTTTAGTTTTTTTTATATATATATAAAATACACATGATAAAACAAATGGTCGTATATTAAATTGAGTGTATGTTCCATTTCAAACATTTGTTTTAGAAAGGTTAAACAATAGTTGGTATTAAGACGGATTGGACAGGCTTTGGAATAAACCTGAACGTTTTTGACAAGAGTTTTAAAATTCATATTGTTTTATAAAATTAAGACTAATCAATTTTAAGATGAAAAAAGAGAGGATAATAAAAAATACTGGGGAAATTAAGTATGTTGGAAAAATACCACGAGGACGGCCAATAAAGAGTTGGGAGGAGCAGATAACAGAAATTGTACAGTCTCAGAAGAAAAGAATGGAATCAATTATTAAAGGAGAGAGAATGATGGAAGGATAAAGGAAAATGGAGGCATTTTTACTAAAGTGAGCCAGCCACAGGCTGGAAACGTTGCTTGTGATGATGATGATGATGATTAATTTAGACTATATTTATAATTTAATTGGTGCTACATAGCCAATATATTTTAATTTAATTGGTGCTTATAGCCAATTATATTTATAATTTATTGGGTGCTACATAGCCAATATATTTATAATTTAATTGATGCTACATTTCCAATTATTTATATTTAATTGGTGCTACTAGCCAATATATTTTCTTAATTTAGTTTCATAGCCAAAATTTTTTTTTTTAGTTAAATTTTCCTGGAAAAAAAACTAAAACGAACTTTCCTAAAGCTATTGATTTCGGTTTTATTCTTTCCCAAGGGGCTTGTCCTTCAAGTCTAATTTTGACAAAATGTAATTTTTTAGATGTAAAATAAATTTTTGAAAATTTTTTTCCCCAAAGAAGGATGTTTTAAATTTTGGTTTTTAAATTTTTTTAAAATTTTTTCCCTTTATGAC
This sequence comes from Timema cristinae, assembly GCA_039000515.1. NCBI lineage: Eukaryota > Metazoa > Arthropoda > Insecta > Phasmatodea > Timematidae > Timema > Timema cristinae. The sequence continues at coordinate 49,293 of JBCFYV010001037.1, read as the reverse complement.
CGATATGGTGTAATTTTACCAGAAAAAAAGCAAAAAAAAAATAGTTAAATTTGGGGGTTTTTGAAGTGCTCAAATTAAACATTTTAATCACAAATAGTGGAAAATTGATGAAAAGTTCTGATATTTGTCCCATTTTTTTATCAAAAAAAAAAAGCTTCGATTTTTTTATTAGTTAAATAAATTTAATATTGATAATTTTACGACAAAAATCAATTAAAAAAAAACCCCCTAAAACTTTTTCTTAGGATTGGACACCGGGGGAATAAGGGGGGAAAAATAAATTTTTTTTTTTCCCCACCCAAAAAAAAAGGGTATTGTAATCTAAAAAATTGTGGGATCTTAATTTAATTGATCCCCCTTTCCCCCTTTTTTACCCCAAAAACCCCAAAAAAGGGGTTTTTTTCCCCCAAATTTTTTTTTTTTCCCCCGGGGGCCTTTTTTTAAAAAAAGGGTTTTGGGGTTTGATTTTGTTCAATTTGTTTTTTTTTTAGGCCTATGAAATTTTTTTAAAACCCCCCTCGGACACAATGTTTTATTTTAATCCTTGGTTTAATTTAAGCGTTTTTTTTAATAATTGGGGGTTTTTTTTTAATCTAGATTTTCAAAAAGGGACAAAAAGGGTTTTTTTTTTGAAATGGATATCTTAGGTGTTTTTCCTCTAAATTTTAAAAGGGGGTTTTTTTTGGGGTTAAAAATGAGAAAAAAATTAGAAAAATTTGTGTTTTATGATATATTATTTTAGAAAGGTTCAAAATTTTTTTGGGTTTAAAATTGATAAGGCCTTTTAAATTTTTTGGGGTTTAATTTTTAAAAAAGTAAAACTTTTTTTACTTTTTTTTGGGGGAAAAAAAAAAATTTTTAAAAAATTAGTTTCCCTGTTTTTTTAAAAAAATGGTTTTTTGAGTTTGGGGTTTTAAAAATTTGGGGAATGGGAAAATTTTTTTAAAACAATATAAATCTTTTGTGTCTAGTTGGTTCCTTTAAAATATTTACTAAAAAAATTTTATTTTTAATGTTTTTTTTTTTTAAAAATTAGTTTAAAAAATTTCCCCTTCAAAATTGGCTTCTAGCTATTATTTTACATTAAAAAAAAATTTAGAAAATTTTTCATTTTTAAAAAAAATTAACTTAAACTTAATTTATCTATAAATTTTTTTAAAAAAATTAAAAAACCCCCTTTTAAAAAAAAACTCTTACGGTTAATTTCAAAATTTTTTAAATTTTTGGGTTTTTGATGATAAAAAAAAAAAATTTTGTTTTTTTTAAAAAATTAAAAAATAATTTAAAAAAATTTTTTTAAAAAAAAAATGTTTTTTTACTATTAATTTTTTAACCTTTTTGGGTTTAAAAAATTTTTTTTAAAAAGATTGTTTATTTTTTTTAATAATAATCCCCCTTTTTTTTTAATAAGAAAATTTTTTTTTAATTTTTTTTTTATTTACTAAAAATTGTTTTTAAAAAATCTAGTTCCACGCAAAAATTTTCCCTAGGGGGAAAAAAGGTTTTTTAACGATATTTATTTCTCTTTGTTTCGGGCCCGTTGTTCTGTTATTTTGGGGAAAGGGGGGAAAAGGGGATTTATGCCCCGGTACTCACCTTCAATCAAGGCTCGCCCGGTGGTGTTTTTAAAAACCCTTTTTTTGGTTTTATCTCTCAGGGGAGGTAAAAGAAGAAAAAAATGGGCCCCCAAAAAAAAGTGCAAAAATTTGATTGAATCATTTTTTTTAAAAGGGGTACCACGCATTTTAAAAAGGGGACATCTTTTTTTTTTTTGCCCCAGGTCTTTTTTCCCCCTTTGATTTTTACGTTTTTTTGGGCTAGTGGCTTTTTTTAGATTGGGGAAAAAGGTTTTTTTTTTAAAAAAAATACTTGGAAAAATACCCAAACCCCAAAATTTAAACCCCCAAATCTCCCCTTTTTCAGCGGTTTTTTTCAAATGGGGAAAAAGTCCCCTTAAAAACCATGCACCCAAAAAAAGGGGGTTTTAAAAATTTTTTAAAGGGGAAATTTTTTTTAAAAAGGTTTTATAGTGATCGTTATCCATTTTTATTATTAGACCGCGTTCTTATACCCGTTGGGGGGTTTACGCACTTACGCTAATGTGAAAGGGTTTTTGGGGATTGTGAGATGAATGAAAAGGGGTTTTGGGGTTTTAAGGGGGGAAACCGAACCCCCCGGGGGGGGGCCTGGCATTCCACACATTCCCAAATGTCTTGTCAGAGGGGGAAAGGGGGGGTTTTTGGAAAATTTAAAAGGAAAAACTGGGGCCGGGACCGAGGTTTAAACCCCCCGGGCCCCCCGCACAAAAATCTGCACCTTCCCCCCCAGATTTCCCCGGTCACCCTTTGCTACCCAAAACATACCAAGTTTTTCAAAAATCTTTTAAAAATTTTATATATATATATATTTTATATATATTTTTTAAAAAATTTTTCATCAAAATTTTTTTAAAACCCTGTATATTTTTTTTTTTAATAAAAACCCTTTTCTGAATTGGGTTTAAAAAATTTTTTTATAATCTATTGAAAACTCAAACACTTTAAAAAAAAAATTTTTTAAAAAAATTAGATCCCGCCACCGTGGTCCGCAACAAAGTTGTTAGTTTCCTTTTGGTTTACGGGAAAAAAAGGGGGGTGTAGATTGACTTTTCGCCCAAAACCGGGGGGTTTTTAAAATTTAGGGAATTTTTTTAAAAAAAGGTTTTTCCCCCACTCATACACGAAAACGTGATTTTATTTCCCCTATATTTTTCCCTTTTCTTTTATTAGAAATTTTTTTTTTTAAAAATTTTACTTTTAAACCTGGTGTTAGTAAATTTTACAGAAGAAAAAAAATTTTTTTGGGGGGTAAGTTGTATTGAAAAAAAAATTTAAAAAAAATGAAATGACCAGTTTCAGTGGAAAAAATGGTCAAAAAGGCCCCTTTTTGTTTGGGCTGGCTCCCCGGGGACGGGTATATCGGGGTTGAATCCAGGTGGGGTTTTACTGGGGTGTTTACTTGATGTTTTTCCCCCTTTTTTTTTCCCTAAAATGGGGTAGATTACCCAAAATTTTTCTTCCTTCCTCTTTTTCCCCCCCCTTTATTTTTGGGTTTTTTAACCTTAAAAGGTATTTTGACGTGGGGGAAAAAAACACCTGAAATTTTTGGGGAAAGGGCCCCGGGTTTTTTCTTATTTGAGGTTTTTGGTTTAAAAAATTTTTAAAAAAAAATTTTTCCCTCCCTTTACATTTTGTATAATTGGGGAATATTTTTTTTTTAAAAAAGGAAAAAATCAATTGGAAAAAAGGGGGGGAAAATTTTAGAAGGGTTTTAAAGGGGGAAAATTAGTGTTGTATTTGTTTCTTTTTTATTTTACAAAAAAAAACCCTTGATAAAAAAATTTCCCCCAAATTTATTTAAATAATAACTTTTTTTTTTAAAAAAATTAAAAGGGGTTTTAAAGATGGGGGGTTTTTAAGGGGAAAAATTTTCAAGAAAAAGAAAAAAATGGTTTATTTAAAAGGGGGCCTTTTCTTGGAATAAAAAAATATTTTTTTTACAAATTTTTTTTTGGGGGTTTATTCGATTTTTCTTACATTTTTACTTTAAAAATTTATTTTTGGGGAAATTTTTTTTATTTTTACCAAAAGCGGGGGAAATATAGGGGTTGAGGTATGGATTTTTTGGGAAAAATTTACCTCCCTCCCTTAAAAGTTCTAGTTCAAAGGGGGGGGGGAGGGGGAAAGTATGAAAAGATTTGCTTGGGGTTTTTATTATGTTTTTTGGATAAAATAACACTTTAAAGTTTTTTTTAAGTTTCCTTTATTTGCATGGCTTAAGACTTATTAATTTTACTATCAAACACTTTGGGTTTTTTTGCCCCCTTTTAAATTTATTATTTTGTATTTATGTGGGAAAGGGGGGGAAAATTTTTGCACCCTTGTTTATAGGAAAACCTTATTAAAAAAAAGGGGTCTCGTTTTTTTTGATAAATTCATTTCATTTTTAGGGAAAAAAATTTTTTTTTTAAAAACGAAAAAAAGGGCCCCAATATTAAAATTTGGGGGTTTGACTTAACAAAATTGGGGTTTTAAAAAAAATTTGAATCTTTTTTTTTTAAAGGGGGGTTACCTTTTTTTTTTCAAGCAAAAAACCAAAAATTTTTACTTTTTTTTTTCAAAAAACTTTACAACTGGTGACCGGGGGGTTTTGGGGGGGTGGGGGTTTCGGACTTCGGTGTGGGGTCCGGGGTTCAACCCGGGGGGTCTCGGCACAGATTTATTTTTTTTCCAAAAAACCTTTTTCTTCACCTTAAAAAGGGGACTTTGTTTTTTTTACAACTTGTAAATGGGGGGAAATTCCAGGACCCCCGGGGTTGGGTCCCTTTTTTTAAATTTTTGGCCCCCCTTTTCTCACAATCCCCCCCCCCAAAATTACACATTAGCGCGGGGGTTTTTAAAAAAAAACCGGGTTGTAAGACGCGTTTGCAAATAATAAAAAATAATTTTTTTTAATCTTTTTTAAAAACAAAAACTTTCTTTTTTTTCTTTTAGTTGTTTGGGGAAGAAATCAAGAAAAAACCCAAAAAATTTTAAAATTTTTCCCCGGTTTTAAAGCTTCGAACTACCCGTTTCGCTATTTGACAAATATTTTTTTTAGTTCCCTTTCTCGCCCCACAGTTTTTTTTTTAAAATTTTATATTTTTCCAAAAAAATTACAAAATCGGGGGGTTTTCGAACCTTACATTTTTTTGTTGTAAAAAATTTAAAAAAAACATGTATGCAGGGGGATATTTAGAAGGTAAGGGGGAAAAAACTCCCTCTCTCCCCCTTTTTAATATAGTCTTTGGGAAAAAAAGATTTTATGGTTTTTAGTAAATTGAAACATTTTTTTTTCAAAAATATTGTAGGTTTTTCTTTGGGAATTGTACGGGAAAATTTTTTTTATATTTATTAATTTTTTTTGTGTTTTTTGCTAAAATTTATAATTTCATTTTCAATTTTTTTAAAAATTTTATGATTTGGTTTTTAAAAGTTAAAAAAATTTTCATAATTAATTTTTAAAGGGTTTTTTTTTTGTTTTTTTAAAAAGATAAAAAAAATTTTTTGGGGGGGTTTTTTAAAAAAGGGAAGTATTTTGCCTTTTCGAAAAAAAAAAGCTCTTTCCAATTTTTTTTGCTTTTTTAAAAAACCCGATTTTAAAGGGGTTTAAAAAAAAAATTTAAGGGGGTTACAAGCAAAATTTTTTAAATTTATTTTTCACAGAAAAAAAATTTTAAGGCCCAAAAAGTTTCCCCATGTTTTTTGAATTTTTGTAAATTTATATTTTTTTTGCCTACTTTTTTTTTTTCGAAAAAATTATATGAGACCCAAAACATTTTTAAACAATTCCCCTTTTTTGTAGCAATATTTAAATAAAGGGGTAGAAAATTTTCCTAACCTTTTTTTTTTAAAGGGTTTTTAAAACTTCGTTGATAATTTTTAAAAAAGGGGTTTGGAAAAAAAACCCCCTTTATGGTTTTTTAACATATAAAAAATTTTTAAAACTGGGTTAACCCTTTTTTTTTTCCAAAATTTTATTTGGGGGGGAAATTTTATTTAAAAAGGGTTTTTTTGTTTTAACCCTTTTTTTTTGTAAAAAAGGGGGAATTTTTATATTTTCTTCCCAGATTTATTTTAAATTTTAATTTTTTTTAAAATAAAAGGGGGGGGTTTTTAAAAATTTTCCCTTTTTGGGGCCTTTTTAAAATTTTTTTTTGGGGGGGTGGGGTAAAAGGGTTTTTTTGTTGGGGGGTTTTTTTTTCATTCGTTCTTTTTTCCTTTGGGGGTTATTTTCTTTTTAAAAATTTTAAAAAAAGGGGGGGGGGCGGTGGTTTTTTTTTTTTTTTTCCTTTTTTTTTTTTTAATCCGGTTTTCCAAAATTTTGACCCAAAAAGGGGTTTTTAAAAAATTTTTTATTTGGGTTTCTGTCAAATTTTTCATTCCCCGTATTTTTTTTAAAAGGGGGGAAGGGGGTTTTTTAAAATATTTCACTTTTAAAGCTGCATTTAAAATTTTTTTCCTTTTTCGTTTTACCCAAAAAACCCAAAAGGGGTTGTATTTCAAGGCAGAGGGGGTTTTCCGGTTCCGGGGAAAGGGGGAAAATTTTTTTTGGGGGTTTGTTTTTTTTTTCCTTTTATTTTTGTCGCTTTTTTAAAAAACCCCTAAAGATTTTTTTTCCAAAACTTTTACATTCTTTTTGGGGGGGTCGGGGCAAAACATAAAAGGGATATTTTAAAAAAACCCCAAAATCGTTTGAGTTTTTTTTTTAAAAATTTTATTTAAAAGGGGGGGAAAATCACTTTCAGTAAACTACCATAAATGTTTTTTCCCTTTAAAAAGGAAAGCCATTTTCAAAAAATTTGTGGGATTTTTTTTTTTTAGTCTATTTAATAAAACTTTTAAATGGGGGAAACCCCCAGGCCTCCCCCGTGGTTCGGATTTCTTTTTAAATGTTCCCCCTCCATTTCATCTCCCCCAATCAAAAAACCTTTTCACATTAGTGAAAGGGGGGTTTTAAAACCCGAATGGTTTTGGGTAAGATGCGGAACTAATAAAAATTTTTTAAAAAAATTTAAAAATTTTTTTATTTTTTTAAAAAATGGTACAGTCGATCAGTTTTTTTTTTTTTTTTGGGTTTTTTTTAAAATTGGGGGAAATACATGTAAATGTTGGTTTTTCTTTGGGAAAAAAAAAATTTTTTTGTTATTTTTTAAATATTTCAGGAGCTTCTCTTGTAAAAAAAAAACCCCCCCGTTTTTTACTGCGATCGCTTTTCTTAAGTTTGTCTTTCCCTTTTAAAATTCCTTTCGTTTTTATTCTAGCCCAAAACTAGCTAATCTATCATTGTTCTTTTTTTTTTTTAAATACACCCCGGGTTTTTAAAAAATTTTTAATTTTTTTTTTTTGGCCCCTTTTTTTAAAAAAAAATTTTAAAAAGATAAACATTGATTTATTTTTCGATAATTTAAAACGTTAATAAGCTTTCCCTTTTGGGGGGGAAACTTAGTATTGAAAATTTTAAAACCGGGGAAACCCCCCTTTTTAAAAAATTTTTTTAAATTTTGGGTAAAAAATCAATAAGAAAGTTTTTATGTTTTTTTTAAAAAAGCCATTTCTTTGGGGTTTTTGTTATAGCATTTTTGGTACAGGGGGGCTTTCGACTTCTAGGGTTTTTTGATGACGCAAAACCCGAAGCTGGGAGGGGTTTACGTGCCCCAAATTTTTCCCTTTAAAAAAAAAATTTTTGTAAAACCCTTTTTGGGAAAAAAATAATTATTTGCTAATTATTTTTATTATTTTTTAAAAAAATATTATCAATACCTTTTAAAAATACTTCCCCAAAGTTAAAATTTTTTAATTTTTTCTTTCCATAAAAAATTTTAAAAAAAAAAAAAGTCTAGAAATTTTTCCCTTTTAGTTTTTTTTTTAAAATTTGTGGAAATTTTAAAAAGGGGGTTTTAAAAAAGTGCGTAAAATTTTTTAAATTTTTGGTTTTAAAAATTCATTTTAAAATTTAAAATTTTTTTGCTGCCCTCGTATATCTTTAACTTAAAAAAAATTTTGGTTTTTGGGAAAAATTTTTAAAAAAAAAAAAGACCATTCAAAATTTTTTTGAAATATTAAAGTTTAAATTTGAAACCCCCAAAGGGGGTATTTTAAAACCCCTTTTCCGCGAAAAGGGAAAGGGTTTCCTTTTTTTTTAGTCAAAAACCCGGGCCTTTATTCTTTGGGCCCCCTATTTTTTTTCGTTTTAAAAAAGGCCCCCCTTTTTAAAGTTCTCTTGCTTTTAAAATTTTTTGAATTAAACAGCAAAAAAAACTTCAATTTTTAAAAAACTAACAAAACGGTTTTTTTATAAAAAAAAACCAAAAATTTTTAAAAAAGGGATAAAACCCCCAAATTTTTCGTATAAAAAAAAATTTAAAAAAACCTTTTTCGTAAATTTTTCAAGTTGAAGACAAATATTTTAAAATTTTAGTATTATTGTTTTTTTTTTGGCGGTCTTTTTTTCCCCCTTAAAAAAATTTTTTTTAAATTTAAATTTTTCAGTGTTTTTTTTTTTTTAAAATTCCCAATTGGGGTTTTTATTAATTGTGTTTTTCTTTTGTAAAAATTTTTTTTGGGGGGGGGGGGTTTTTTTCCTCGGGAAATAAAAGGGGGTTTTTTTGGGGGATCTTTGAATAATTTATTATCTAATTAACATTAAAGTGTGTGATAAAAAAAAAAAAAACGAGTGTTTCCAGTAAATATTCAAAAATTTTTAAAATCTTTTAAAGGGAAAATAAAAAAAATTTTTTAAACCCCCCAAAATTGTGTTGTTTTTCCCTTTTAGGAAAAAAAAGGGTTTTTTTTAAATTTTTAAAATTTTTCCAAAAAAAAAATGTGAAGTGAAAAAAAAAATACTTGCGAGTCTTTCTCCGTTTTGATTAAAAAAAATTTCCAGGTAAGATTTTAAGTTTTAAGTTTTTGTTTTTTTTTTAGAGACTTTGTTAAAAACTTTTTAGGGAGTGAATCTAAAAAGATATTCTTTTAAAATTTTGGATGCTTTTGATTTGGCATTGTCATTTTTTTTTTGGGCCCAAAAAATATTTTTTAAAATATTGATTGTTTTCTGACTTTGAAAAAACTTTTTAAAAGGGAGGTGAATTGAAATAGTTTTTTGTTAATTAGGATTTTTTTTTTGATTTGTCATTGTCTTTTTTTTTAAAAGGCCCTAAAATATTTTTTATTTTTATTGATTTTTGTTTATTAAATTTTTTTAAAGTTTTTATAAATAGGCCTCTTTTTTAAAACAATTTTTTTTTTTCTTAAAAACCCCCCTTTGGAAAAAACATTTTAAAAAAACCCCAAAAAAAGGGGATTTTTTTTTTAAAAATTAACTTAATAATTTTTAAATTTTTTTCAAAAACTTTAAAAACCCCAAGGGGAACTTTTTTTTTAATTTTTTTAAACCCCACTTCTTTGGGAGATAAAAACCCCCAAAAATTTTTTTTTTTTATTTTTTTAAAAACCCCTTTTTGTTTTTTAAAGGGGTTTTTTTTTTTCAAAATTTTTTGGTTGTACCCAAGTTTTGTTAAAAATTTTTTATTTTTTTTTGGGGGTTTGTTTTTTTGATTTCCCCCGTAAACCCTTTTTTTTTTTTTTTTTTTAAAATTTTTAAAATTTATTTTTAAAAAAAATTTTTTTATTTAGGGACATTTTTTTTAGCTCTTTAAAAAAAAAAAATTTTAAATAATTTTTTGGGGATATTAAAAGTAAAAAAAATTCCAAAAAACCAAGTTTTTCTTTTTTCCCTTTTTCCTTCCTTTAAATTATTTTAAAAATGTTTTTGTTTTTTTAATCATCACATCTTTTTTTATTTTATTATTATTAATTATTATTATTATTTTTATTAGCCCCCCCGTCTTACTCCCCCTTTTCGGGCTCACGACTTACGAAATTTTTTAAAAAGGAAAAGGGTTTGTTTTTTTAAAAATGAAATGGGGGGATTTTTTTTAAAAACCTGGGACCCAAAACCACGGGGGGGGCCCCGGCCCCTTTCCCAAACCAATTCACTTTTTTTTGAAAAATACAAAATTTGTCAGGGTAAAAAAAGGGGTTTTTGGGCCCAATCAAAAAAATTTTGTGCTGCGCCCGGGGAAAAACCCCCCGGAATCCGTACAGAAGTCTGCCCCCTTTTAAACCCCCTATAGCATCAGGTCCCCAAATTTTTAAAAATTACCCCAAAAAAATTTTTGATTGTTTTTTTCTTTGGTAGTAGGGGGTTTTTTTCAGATTTTTCACTTTTATAATGTTAATTTTTTTTAAATTTAAAAAAACCCAAAAAAAATTTTTGGATTTTTTTTTTCTTTTTAAAAAATTAATTTTTTTTTTTCTTTTTTTGGGAAAAATTTTTTTTTAAAAAGAAAATTGGATTTTTTTTAAATAAAATTTTTAAAATTTTTTAAAAATTTTAAAAAACCTTAATGGGATTAAATTTTTTAGAAAAAAAATTAAATTTTTTAAAAAAAAAATTTTAAAAATTTAAAATATTGGCCATCTCCATTTTATATAAAATAAAAAAAATTAAAATTTTTCATAAAGTTTTTTTGTTGAGACCTAAAATTTGCGGTCAGACGTGACCGTTTTTAAACCCCGGGGGTTTTTGCAGTCATATGGTTCGGCGGAGGGAAAATTTAAAATTTGGTCTAGTTATTTTCGAGCTGTCGATATGCGTGAGCTGTCAGTCAGCCCCAAAAAAAAGTGTTTGGGGGGCCCCCTTTTTAGTTTTTTTTTGGGGAAAAAAAGAAAAAAAAAGGTTTTTAAAAAAAAGGGGAAAATGCCCCCCAAACTGGTAAAAAAACCCCAACCCCCCTTCGTTGGCAGCCCCCCCAAAACTGGTTTAGTTTTTTAAACCAAAAGGGGGCCACCCAAAGGGGGGGAAAATAATCCTTTTTTTTTTTTAAAAATTCTAGAAAGTGTTTTAAAAAAAATTACTTTTGTCACCCCCTTTTTTTTGGGGAGAATCTAAGTATTTTTTAAAATTTAATTTTTTTAATCCACAAAATTTATCCCAAAACCCGCCCGATATCCCCGTGGTGGGGGGGAAGGGGGAAAGGGTTTAAAAACCCCGGTACATTCACCGGGATTCGACCCCCCCAAACCCCTCATTTATCGAACCCCAAAAAAAATTTAAACCAGACATACATTTATTCTGTTTGTTGTAATGATCACGTATTTATTTTTTTGTTTTATTTTTTTGCGGGTTTTTCAGTAAAAAAATAGATTAGTGCTTTTTCGACGTTGTTTTTTAAAGGGTGTTTGGGGGGGGAGTTCCCCGTAGAGATTTTCCCCGTTGTTAATTACTTTAAAAAAAAAGGTGGGTGTTTTTTTTTTTTCCCTGCCCCCATCTGAGGTAACAAAGGGGGCCTAAAAAAAAACCCCTTCAGTTTTTTCTCCCCTTTTCCCCAAAATTTAGAGATCTTTTTAAAAAAAAAAAAACACAAAAAAAAAAGGTTTTTTTTTTGTTAAACCCCTTTCTTAACACCCAAATTTTAAAAAAAGGGGGGGGTTTTTATTTCTTCTCTATGGTTTTTAAAAAGTACAAATGATTTTTAGCGTTTAAAAACCCCTTTTCGGTTTTAAAATTTTTTAACGCTTATTTTCCCCTTTTTAAAATTTCTCTAGTTCCATGAGGAGAAGTTTTTGATCGTCGGGGAATTTTTCGAACCTAAGATTTTGTTAAAGGTTGACCCCCCTTTAAAAGTACATGAAAGGGGAAAAAAAATTGTTTTTGAGAGCCGTTTTTTTATACCCCTTTGGGTTGAAGCAAAAAACCCCCTTTTTTTTTTTGGGGGGTTTAAAAAATTTGGGTTTTTTTTTGGGTTTTTTTTAAGGGGCCCCCCCTTTAAAAATTTTTTTTAAATTTTAAAATTTTATACCCCCCAAATTTTAAGGGGTTTTTTTTAGTTTACTGAAACCCCTAAAAAAAAATAAAAAATTTATTTTCTCAAATTTTGCTTTTTAAAGTTTTTTTTTTTTTAAATTTTGTTTTTTAAAACGTTTTTTAACATAAAAAAAAAAGGGGAAAAAATCTCTTTTTTCCCCCTGAAAAACACTTTAGCGTCCCCTTTAAAAACCCTAAAAATTTCCCCGTTTTTCTTTTTAATTTTCCCAAACTATTTGAGATAAGAAATAAATTACCATTCTAAAGTTGTGTATGTTTATATTTTTTTAAATACATACTTTTAAAAAAAAAAAATTTTTTTAAATTTTTAAAAATTTCCCCGGGAAAGAAACCCCTTTAAAATATATAGTTTTATATCGTTTTTTTTTAAATTTTTTAATTTAAAAAAAAAAAATAAGGTCGAATAAAATTATCAAGAAATTTGTAAAAAAAAGGGGTTTCCCCAAAAAATTGATTAAACAGCGCCCGAAAAAAATTTTTTTTAAATTTTTTTTTACATTTGCTCCTTGGTTTTAGGGGGGGACTTGTTGAATTAAAAAGGTTAAGTCAATAAATTTTTTAAAAAATCGATAGGGCAAAAATTTTCATTTTTTGTTAACTTTCAAAGGGAGGTAAAAAAAATTTTTTGGTAAAATTTTTAAAAAAAGGGGGAAGTTAGTTTTTATGTGAAAATACAATATCAAAAAATTTCCCCCCCCTTTTAGAAAAAAAAAATTTTTCCCTTTTATAAATGGTTAAAAATATCCCCCCCCCCTCATTTGCGTCGAAGGAGGGGGGGAAAATTCTTTTTGATAAAATTATCCTGAGTACACCCGACCGAAATTTCCCCCTTTTTTTCCCCCCTTTCCTCAAAAAGGTTTTTAAAAAGTGTCGGGCCCCCTTTTAAAAAAAACCGGGGGACCCTGTTTAAGCTAGGTTTTTTTTTGGGAAAAAATTAAAAATTTTTTAAAACCTCTTCCCCTTTTTTTGGGGGGTAAATTTTTAAAATATTATTTTGTTTCGTTAATTTTTTAGGGTTTATTTTTACTAATTATAAAAATCTAAGGTTTTTTCCCCTTTGGGGAAAAAAAATTTATCAAAAATTTAAAAAAAAAACCCCCTGTTAATGACTGACTTTTTTATGTGACTGACGGGACTGAAGGATGATTCTCATCGCCGGCGAAATTTTTTCCCCAAGGCTACCCCCCATGAAAGGGGGAAAATGTATTTATTTTGTTTTTTTGGCACCCCCAAAGAAGGTTTTTAAAAAAAATTTCCCCCCCCAAAAAGGGGAAAAAAGGGGGGGATGAAAATATATATGAAAGTTCAAAATTTTAAAAATTTTTAAAAATAAAAAAAATTTTTTGTTTTGGTTTTTTGCGTAAATTAATAAAAAATTTTTTTCCCCGGAAAATTTTGGGGAAATTTTTTTTTTAATAAGGGTTAAAAAAGGGGGGGGCAAAAGTTTGTGGGGGGAATTTTTTTTTTTTGGGGAATTTTTGAGGTCAATTTGGGGGGCATCAAACGAAAGGGAAATTTTTTTAAAAATTAAAAACTGAAAAATACTTTAGGGTTTTATTTTCGTATTTTTTTTATAATCAACTTCCACGCAAAAAAAAGGGGCCGGGGCAACAGCTATTTTTTTTAAAAAAAAACCTAGTTTATACAAAAAAAAGTGCTAACTAAAAATTTTCAGTTTTTTTAAAATATTTTTTACCCAACAAAATGATTTGTAAGTTCAAGCTATTTTATTGGGGTTTTTTTTGTGTAAACAAAAATTAAAAACCCCCATAGGGGTTTTTTGCGATGAGGGGGGGGAAAAAATTTGGTTTAAAAAATTTTACATATTTTTTAATTGAAAAATCAATCCCCTCAAATTATTTACTTTTTAAAAAAATTAAAAATTTTTTATTTTTTAAATTTTTTCCATGTGAAAAAATTTTAAAAATAAAAAATTTTTTTTGGGGAAAATTTTTTCCAAAAAAAATTTTGAAATTTTAAAAATCATTCTCATTCATTTAATTTGAGGATTAGAATCGAAATTAAAAAAAAAAAACTATAGTTTTAAATTTTTTATTTTATCTAATTAATTTGAAACAAAACGCTGAAAAACAATTTGGTTTTTCGCCGCTTCGGTGGCTCAATGGTTCAAAAAGGGGTGTTTTTTCGGGGGCCCGATTTTCCGATGGGGAAAGATAAAAGGGTTTAAGTTTCGGTAGCGTTTTTTTCCCCTCACCCCCCCAAAGCAAAAAAGTACATTTCCCCAAAAATTTTAATTTTCCCCAAACCCCCAAAAACCCTTAAAAAAAAAATGCAAAAAAGCGTATAACCCAAATGTGGGTAAGACGCGGCGCTAAAAAAAAAAAAAAAAAAATAAAAAAAAATCTCCATACTCGGACGGAAAATTTTTTAAACCCCAAAAAATTAAACCCCTAAAATTCATCAAAACCCCGGGGAAAAAATTTTTTTTACGTTTTTTAAATTTTTCTTTTACTATAGGGGAAATAGTACATATTTTTACTTTTTTTTTACGGTATTCAAATATAATTGCCCCCTTTGGGATTTATAATTTCTGTTTTTTTTATTAAGATTTTTAAAAAACAGATATCGTATAGGCAAAAAAATTTTTTTTAAAATTTTTAGCTTTGGGCGCCTCAAAAAAGCTGGTATTTAATTCCCGTCGCCGGGGGTTTTTTAATTTCAGAAAACAGGAAATTTTCCCCTTCAGCCCCCAACCCCCAACAAAAACCTAAACCCAAAAAAACCCCGACAACCTAGTTTTTTCCTCCCTTTTCTACTTTAAAAAGTAATTATGAATTTAAAAAATTTTCCCCAAAAAGTTGTTTTAAGGGGGCCAAACCTCGAAAGATTTTTTCCGCAATTGGTTTTTCACCTTCTTGTAGCTCGGAAAACGGTGCACCCTTTTTTTAGTTTCCCCCCCCAATTCTTTTTGCACGATAGCTATTAGGTATATTTTTAAAAAAAACTTAAGGGGGACCAAGGGTTTTTTTTTTTTTTAAAATTAAAAAAAATTTTTTTTGCACCCGCTTCTTACCCCCCGTTGGGGTTTTATCGCTTTAATACTAATACACTAATGGTTTAGGTTTTTTGGGGGAAGGGTTTTTTAATTGGGGGGAAGTGAAACCGAATTTGCGTGGGGGGGGGGGAAAAAACCTTTGGGGGGAAAAAACCCCCCCCGGGGGTTTCCCCCCGACCGTTTTTTAAAAACCCCTCGATCCCCGTCTCAGCGTCGAAAAAAACCCCCACAACCCCCTTTAGCCAACTACCCCCCCAAAAGGGGGGGTTATAAAAAAAAAATTAATTTTTGTTTGATGCTAAAAATTAAAAAAATTAAAATGCTGGGGGAATGTTCTAGTTTTTTTAAAAAAATTTTTTTTTTAAATTTTGGCTTGTGGGATCCTTATCCGGTCCCCCCCCCCCTTCAAACTTCCCCCCCGAAAAAATTTTGTTTTGCACCCCCTCACGAAAAATAATGTTTTTTAAAATTCTTCTTGTAATTCCCCCTAGCGGGTGGTTTTTAAAAAACCCCGGGGGGCTAAATCTGATAACTGGGGTTTTAAAAAACCCCCCTTTTCCCATCCCCCCCCTTTTTCCTTTAAGAGGACCCCCAGGGTTTGGGGGAAAAGCTGTATCCGGGGATCTTTTTTTTGAAGTGTTCGATCAAACCCCCTCCTCTTTATTACCGCCATCGAAATTGTGTCGGACTTTTTTTTTTACGTTTATTCGGGAAGAGGACACGGAAAAGTAAAAAAGGTCGGGTTCATTGTTTTTAACTGGTTGAAAATTTTTATTTTTAAAAACCCCCGCCTCGGGGGCGTAGGGGGGAAAAACCCCGCTATTTTGGGGGTTTCGCTATTTTTGGGGGGAAAAGGGGGGAGACCCAAGTTCTGATCTGGTCAGGTAAAATGGGGGGGGGGGGGTTTTCCCAAAGGGGGGTTTTTCCCACCCCCCCTCCACGAATTTTGGGGGTATTCCAAAAAATTTTTAAAATTTTCCAAAACCCCCCAATCCCTTTTGTGTAGTAAGTATAACGGAAAAAACCCGAAGGGAAAAATTTTTGGAGGGGGTTTTTTAAAGGGGAAAAAAAATTTTAAAAAAAGGGGGGGGTTTTGGGGGATTTTTGGGGAACCGGTTTCAACAACAAAAATTTTTTTTTGGGGTTTTCGCCCGGGTTTTTTTCGTTTAAATTTTTTTTAAAATTAAAAAAATAAAAAAAACAAAACCCCAAAATTTTACTAACGTTTTTAACGAAAACCCTTTTTTCCCTTTTTAAAAGGGAATTTTTAAAACCCTTTAAAAAAAAAACCCGATTTAATTTTTAAAAAAGTTTTTTTGGGGAAAAACTAGGGGTTTTTTTTAAAACAATTTTTGGCCCCATTAAAAAAACCCCTTTGAAACTTAGTAATGTCATTTTTTTTTCCCCCTTTATTTTTCCCTTTTTTAAAAAACGTATATTTAAAAAAAATTGTTTTTTTTTTTATTTTTTTTTTTAAAATTTTTAAATTTCATTTAAAGGGGGGTTTGGGCCCCCCCAGAAGCGAGACAATTTTAGTTTGGGTGTGAAAATTCAATCAAAAATCGGGGGGAAAAAAGTTTAAAAATTTATTAATGAAAAAGGGCTTCCAGGCACACCAAACTTTTTAAAAAAATTCTTTTTCTGATGTAAAAAATTAAAAAATAAACCGAGTAAAAAAAAGGGTTTTAAAAATTTTTAAAAAAAGAAGGAAGGGGGGAAAAATTGTGTCCCATCGAGCAACGTAGTATACGGAACCCATTCTTTTTGGGGAATTTTTTTTCGGAAGTATTTTATTTGCCGCCAAAACTTTGTTTTTTTTTTAAAAAAAAATTTTTTTGGGGGGGAATTTTTCATAAAACTTTAAATCGTCCCCCCAAATCGGGGGGAAAAGGAAGTCGGGGTTTTTCCCCCATTTTAAAAAAGTGGACCAATTTATCGTAGTTTTTTTAAAGGTTCAAAATTTTTTCCCCAAAAAAATTTTGGGTAGTGGCCGTATTTCTCGGGGGCCCTACTTTACCGAATAATGCAAAATTTTTTTTTTTAACTTTGCATCCTTTTTTATAGCATCGGGGGTTTTTTAAACCCCTTTTGGGGGGTTTTCCAAATTTTGGTTTTTTGGGGGTTAAAAAAAGGTTTTTTTTTTGAAGAAAATACGCCTTTTTTGTGCAGAAAAAGGGGAGTGGAAAACCCCAAATTTTTGGGAAAAAACATTTTCCCCCTTTTAAACCCGACCGAGTTCGAACCCCTTTTTTTTTTCCCCCTTTTTAAAAAAGTCGAGTCTAAAAACAAGTGTGCGCGTTAGCCAAAAAGGGGCCCCCGCAGCAGCGGGTGTAATTCTTATTCACCAACATCTTATTGGGGGTATTCCTACCCCAACTAAAAATCAATTTTTAAAATAAACATAAAACCAAAAAATTTCCTTGGGTTTAAAAAAGGGGTATCTTTAACGATAAAATTTTTTTATTAGTACTTCCCAATAAAAAAAATATATTGATTTAAAAGTGGGGTTGTTTGGGGCACGAAAATTTGTATTTTACTCACAAAACACGGATTATTTTAAAAAAAACCCATCAATACCCCCAAAAACCAAAATTTAATCTTTATGTGTAGGCCCATTTGTGATTTTTTTTTTTAATTTATCCTTTTTAATTGGATTTTTTTTCATTTTATACGAAAAAAAAGTACCACCCCGTTTCCCCCCATCTTTCTTTCTCCCTTTTTTTTCCCCCACCCCCCCCCCCAACCTTTTTAAAAAACACCCCAAAACGTTTTAAAATATCTCCCCCAAATTTTTTTTTAGTTTCAAAACCCCGGGGGGTTTTTTTTTTTGAGGGGGTTTTACTTTTAAAAAAATTTTTCAAAGGTTTTTTTTCCCCCATTCCCCCCCCCCCTACCCCAAAACCCCTTTCCCCTTTTTGATCTATTTTTTTGGGGGTTTAACAAGGAATTTTAAAAAAGTACATTTTAAAAAAATGTTTGGGTTCATAAAAAAATTCGAATTTTAAAAAACTTGTAAATTGAGGGGAAAAAAAAAGGAGTTTTTTGGGAAAAAAGAGGGGGGAACCGAATTTTAAAATTTTTTAAGGAAACAAAAAAAGCAGTGGTCACCCTGGGGTTTGGGTTTAGGGGGCCAAAGCCCCCTCAAGAGATTAGTGTAAATGAGGGGGTAAAGGGGGGCTCGCCGTTTAAATTTTTTTTTGGGGAAAAAAGCACATTTACAAGATAAGAATGGAGAAGGCAAAACCGGTAGGATTTTAAAAAAAAGGGGGGGGGGAAGGGGTTATTTACCTTAAAGGGGGAGGGTGGAAAATTTGAAGACAAATTTTTTAAAAATGGCTTGAATTGGTTTTGTTAAATTTTTTAAAGCAGCCTTTTTTAAAAAGGGGGGTTTGGGGAAAGGGGAAAAAGAGATTTGGTTAAGGGTTTTTTTAATTTTCCCCCTTTTTTTTACCCGTAGGGCCCTTTTTGCTTATTATAATTGGGGGTTTAAATTTGGGGAGGGATGGGGAAAAATTTAAAATTTTGATAAAAGGGGGACCCAAATTTTTTCATGGGAAGTGGGGGGGAAAAACCCCTTTTTAAGGAACCACCCTTTTTTTAAAACCAGACGGAATTCGAACTCCAATCCCCCCGTCATCAAAAAGGGGTTAAAAATTTAAAAATTAATGTGTATCGTAGCTCCCCCGGTTTGGGATGATTTAAAGTTTATTGTCGCGTTGATAGACTCCGATGAATTTTGGGGGGATCGGCCCCCCCAATCTCCCGGTTTCGAGTGTACTGAGGGTGGGTTTTTTTTTTTTAAAAGGTTTTTTAATCTCCCTCCAAAAACCCCAAATTTTTGGGTTTTTCTTCCCCCGAATTTGGCCTTCCTAAAAACCCCCTAATTTAAAAGGGGGGAAAACCCCGGGGGGGAAAAGCAAAAATTTTTATTAAAATTTTTTTATTATTATTTTCATCTTTTCACCCCCTTTTTACTACCCTTGGGTTGTACGCATTTTTTCTAATGTGTTTTAAATTTTTTTGGGTTTTTGGGGGGATTTTGGTTTAAGGAAAACCCCCCCGCTTAAGTGGAAAACCGAACACGGGGGGGGCCTGGGGATTTTTTAAAAATTTTACAAGGGGTTTTGGGGGAATTCGTCTTGTCAAGGGGGGGGGAAGGAAGTTTTTTGGAAAAACCCC
Source organism: Timema cristinae (assembly GCA_039000515.1). Classification (NCBI taxonomy): domain Eukaryota; kingdom Metazoa; phylum Arthropoda; class Insecta; order Phasmatodea; family Timematidae; genus Timema; species Timema cristinae. Next base: position 30,632 of record JBCFYV010001037.1, on the reverse strand, counting down.
CTTTAAAAAAGTGCCAGGACCCCCTATTGAACCCCCCGGGGGCCCCCGCACAAAAGTTGCCCCTTTCCCCTTTGGCCCCAGGTCACCGGGGGCAAGGGGGGGTTTTAAAAAGTGTTTTATAGCCTTAGGGAAAATTTTTCCAAAAGGGGGTTTTTTTCGGCTATGATGAACGCACAGGGGCCCCCTTTGTGTAGACTTTTTGGGAAAAAATTCCCCGGGAAAGTGGGGGGGAAATAATTTTTTCAAAAGTTTTTCCATTTTTAAAAAGGGCTTTGGTCCTTCCCATATGACAAACATTGCGGTTATATCATTTCAAATTTAAAATTTTTTAAACAAAAAAGGTTTTTTGGGGTAGGGGTGTGTTTGTGGTTTTGGGTTTTTAAGGGGGGGGAAATGTATTTTTTTTTAAAAAAGGGGGTTGTGTCGGGTTTCTTGAATTAGCTGTTAAGTTTTAACCCCCCCTAACCAGCCATATTGTAAAAAGTAAGGGGGTTTTTTTTCCCGTAGATTAAAAATTTTTTTTCTATAAAATTTTTTTAAAAAAAAAAAAGGGCTTTGTTCACTTTGTTTTATTATTTTATTGTAATTAAAATTTTTAAAAAAATAAGGGAATTTTTTCCCCTTTTGGGGTTTTTTTAAATTTTATTGTAATTATTGGGGGAAAAGTATAGGGTGTTGTTTAAATACTGTTTACCCCTGTTTTTTACATTGTGCAGCTGTGATTTTTTTTTTCCCCCGTGCACTTTTTATACATAGTCAAGGTCCCCTTTTTTTTTTAATCTTGATCATTTTCCCCTATATCTTCATTTTTAAGATTTTTCCTCCCCCGCACTTCCCTTTTTTTTAAAGGGGGGTTTTTTTTTTATTTTCCAATTTTTTTTAAATAAAAATTGGTCAAAATTTTTTGAAAGAATTTTTTAAAAATTTTCGTTTTTAAACCAAAAACTAGGGGAAAAATTTTTAAAACCCCAAAAAAATCTTTTTAAAAAAATTTTTTATTTATTTTTTGGCCCCCAAATTTAAAAAATTTTTTTAAATAAAAAAAAACTCTAAAAAAGGGCCTTATCTGACCTTTAAAAACCCCCCTTTAAAAAAAATTTTAAAAAAATTTAGGCCCCAAAAAAATTTGGGGGTTTTTTTGGGGGAAAGTTTAAGTAAATTCACCAAAATTTCTTGAAAATCGGGGGAAAAAAAGCCCCAAAAATTTAAAAATTTTGGGGGGCAACTTGGGTTTAAAAAATTGTGCTTCCTTGATTAGGGGAAAAAATGTGTAACCATTTGGTAGTTTTTAAAAATTTTTTTTTTTGGGGGTCTATTTTCCCCCGTTTTAAAAGGTTTTTGGGAAATCTTTATCAAAATGAATCGGAAAAAAAGAAATTTGGGGGAAAAAAATACCCTTGGACCCCAAAAAAAATTTTTACCATTCGATTGGTTAAACTTTCTCGACAAAAGGGGCTGGTTTTGGGTTTTTCTTAACCCCCGTCCAAAAAAAATAAAAAATTGTTTTTTCAGTCAAGGTTTTTTGAAGTGTTGTACTTTTTTGGGGGCATGCACCCCTTCTGAGACACTTTGGTTCTTTTTCCCCGGACGATGTTATTTTTTCCCGAATACTACCATCTTAATTGTGTTTTTTCGTTGTTAAAAAAAGGGGGAAATTTTAAAGTTTTTTTTTATTTTTTTAAAAAATTTCCAGGCCCCACCCCTTGGGGTTTTTTTTCCCGTTTTTAAATGTGGGCCTTTTTTTTTATCCACAATACCCTACCTTTTTCCCGTAGCGTTAAAATTTGGGGGAAACCCCCCCCGGGTAGTTTTTACGGGGTGCTAATAAAAATAATAATAAAAATTTTTTAAAAATAATATTAAAAATTTTTTTTTAATAAAATATGTTTTTAATTTTTAAAAATTTTTTTAAACGTCTTACCCCCCTTTGTTTAAAAAGGGGGTCTTTAAACTTTATTAACGAGATATTTGAATGAAAAAACAAAAAAAAGTCTTGTAGGTGGTTTTTTACTTTATTAATTCGACAAAAGTGAAAAGGGGTTTTTATTTTAAATTTTAAAATTTTTTACACCCCCATGGGGGGCGCGGGGGATCTAAAGCGTATTTGCATGGGGCCCGGGGCTCCCCACGTGGTTTTAGCGAGGTTTAAAATTTTTTTTGGGGGTTTTTTAAAATTTTGTTTTCTACTCTCCCCCACGAAAAATTTCGAGTACACTTTCCTAAAATTTTTAAACCCTTTTTAAAAACAAAAAAATCAGCGTAATTTTACTTACGTTAAAAAATAATTTTTGGGAAAAACACTTTTTTAAAAAAAAATTTTTTTCTATTTTTTTTTTTTTTTAAAATTTTTTTATTTTTTAAAATAGGGGGCAACTTTTTACTTGTCTCAATTCCATTTTTTTTAAAAAAAAACAAAAAAAAGCACCCCGTTTTTGGCGTCGGGGTTTTTGGCCCCGTTTTATCCCCCAAATTTTTGGGGGTTATTTGTGGGTTTCCCCAAGTTTTTTTAGGTTTGAGATTTTATTATTTTTGGGGCTTTAAACCACTTTTTTAATTTTTTTACCTAGGCTTATATAAAATTTTCCCCTTTTTCGTTTTAGTAAAAAATTTAAAATTTTACCTTTATTTTGTGAGCACACCCGTAAAAAAATTAAACAACCAAAATTTTAAATTTTTTTAGAAAGGACGTTAAAAATTTTAAATTTTTTCTTTTTTTTTATTTTTTTCAAGATAAATTAAAAAACACATTTTAAAAGAAAAAAAAGGTTGTTTAACCTTTTTAACGAAAATTTTTGAAAATTTTTCCCAATTTTTTTGTTTTTTTTCCGGGGGAACAAAAATAAGAGCTTTTAAAAATTTTTTTGTTTTTTTTATTTTTTAAAAATTAAAAAACCCCCTCACGAGATTTTTTTATTCCAAAAAAATTTAAAAAAGGGCTGTTTATTTTGTTTTTTAATTTTTTTTTTTAAATTTTTGGGGCACTTTTATTTTTAAATTTTTAAGCTAAAGGGGGTTTTTCTTTTTCCTTTCTTATAAATAAAAAGGGATTTATTTAAATTTTAAATTTTAGTAAAAAGTGTAAAAATTCCCCAACCCCCAGCTCGGTTGGTAACGTGGGGGGCTAATGAGCTAAGGGTCCCTTTTTTTGATTGTAAAAATGGCCGAAAAATGTAAAAAATTTTGTGAAAAAAATGGGTTCCCTTTACGGGGAAAAATTTAAAAAGGCCCCGGGGCTAGTTTTTGTGCCTGTCCTATTTAAGTTAAAAAAAAAATATGAAGATAGACGGGCCCCCGCAACCCGGGGAATATAGGGGGTTGGGGTTAAAAAAAACGGGAAAACCCGGGGGGAAAGGGGAAAAGGATGAAAAAAAACAGGTGCTCTTAAAAATGAAACCAGGGGGTCAAAAAAGAGTTGTTTATTTGGTTAAAATTTTTCCCCATTAGTGGGTAGGTAGAGAGAGCAACCGACGTTCCCCCAAACACTTTGTGTACCCAAACGAGATGTTAATTGTGTCCTCCCGTCAAGGGAATCTCCCCAAAAGATTGCTTTTTGGGCCCCCCCTTTTTTTTTTGAGATTTAAAAAATTTTTAATTTTTAAAAAAAAACTTTAATTTTTTTTTATTATTGAAGGGAAAATTATTAAATGAAATTTTTTGAAAAAATTAAAATTTTTTTTTTTGTACATTTTATTTTAAAAAAATTTCAAAAATTTTAGTTTTTTACAAAAACATAGCCCATTATTAGAAAAAAAAAAAACCATAGGTTTAAATTTTTTAAAAAAACAAAAAAAAAAATTGCAAAAAATTTTGTAACATAATCTCACCCTCATAGAATTAAGTTTTTTTTTTAAAGGGGGATTTTTTAAAAGGGGAAAAAAAAAATTACTAACAAGATTTTTTTCAAAAAAAAACTTAAAAATTTTTTTTGAAAAAAGGGGGATTCTTTTTTGGGGGTTTCCCCTTTTTTTCCCGTTTGTTTTTTTATGAATAATTTTTGAGTTTTTTAACGTAGTAAATAAAATAACAGCAAAATAAAACCCAAAGTGATAGAAATTGCAAGGGAAAATAAGGTGGCAATTTTTCCCGGGGGATGATTAACGATGGCGTTGTTGCATATTCCCCAAAGTTTTTTTTATGGCGCCAGTTTTTAAATTTCCCCCTCTCAGAAAATTAAAAACCCTTTTTTAAAAAAGTTTGGTAAAAAAAATATCAGCAGGAACTTTAAAATTTTTGGGTTTTTGGGGAAACCGACCCCAAATTTTTTTTAATTTTAAAAAAAATATATTCAGCTGCTTTTGAGAATGCAACAGTGCCCGGGTTTTTAAAAAAAATTTTTTTGGGGGATCTTTTTTTTCAGACTTACATCTGTTGGATTAAAATTTTAAAAAACCAAAAAAAAAATTGTTGTAGTAATATCTTTATTTATTTGACCTCTATCCCCTTCGTGGTGCTTTGTCTGCCCCCCTGCACGTTTTTTTTTTTAAGAACTTTACCTAGCCCCCAGTCGGCAGGTCAGATCGAAAAATTTCCCCCCTTTAAAAAAATTTATTTCTAAACAAAAAAGTTTTTTAAAAAAATAATTTTTTTTTTCAAAATCATAAATTTCCAAAAAAAAGTCCCCCAGTTTCAAAAATTATTTGTTTACCTAAAATTTTTTTTTTAAAATTTTTTTTTAAAAGAGTCGGGTTTTTTGGGGGGTTTTTTTCCCAAAATTTTTTCCCCCGGAAGTCCCCCCTTTCCGGGTTTTAGACTAAAAGTCCTTTTTTAAAATATGCCTATTTAATAGGAAAAAAGGGGAAAAGGGGTCTTTTTTAAAAACAAATCAAATTTTTCAAGGCCCCCAAAAATAGAATAACTGTGTAAGCTGTCAGAGGAAGGGGGGGGAAATTTTTTCAGAAAAATAAACAAGAACCTTGCAGGGGGAACCCCTCCTTTTATCCCAAAATTTTTTATTTTAACCCCCCCATACATTGTGTCTGGGGTGGGATTTTTCTTTGATTACTTAAGGCAGTCAAGTTTTAAAACGAAAAAATTTTGCTTAAAAAAAATTTTAAGTAGGCAACTTTTTTAAAAATTTTTTTTTTTTAAAAAAACCAAAAAACCCCCCAGCGCGCCGGTTTTGGGTTTGGGTTTTGGGGACATTTAGATACAGGTAAAAAAGAAATCTATTGTCCCGGGGTCAAAACGTTTAAGTCCCCCCGCATTGCGGGGTTTTTAGTGAAATATTCATTATTTGGGGAATTTGTGTTTTTTTGGGGGGCCTGAATTGGAACAAAAAATTTTTTTTTTTTTAAAAAAATTTAAATTTTTTGTTTTTAAAATTTTTTAAAAGTCTTTTCTGTCGTCATTTTCTTTCCCCCCTTTCTACTTTAGCTGCCCCCCCGAAGCAATCTACGGGGGTTTACTAAAAAAGGGGGTTTGTAAAAAACCGTACGCTGTTTTAAAAAAAAATTTCGAATTTTTTTGGAAAAAAATTAAAGTTTAAAAGGGGAAAAGAAACCCTTTTTGTTAGAGTTTTTTTGGGAAAAAGGGGGGTTTTCTATTAAATAGGGGGTTTTTTGGGAGAGTTTTTAAAAAAATTTTTTCCCCCTTTTAGCCTGGGTTTTTTGGCCTACTTTTTATATTTTTAGTGTTATTGACTTAAAATTTTAAAAAAAAATTTAAAACCCCTGTTAACCAAAATTTTTTTTTAAAAAACCTTCGAAAAAAATTATTGAAGTGGGACCCCTATAATTTATTAGTTTGATAAAATTTTTTTGCCCCTTTTTGGTTTTTTTTTTGGGGGGTTTTTCCCCCCCCCCCCCCCCCGTTTTTTTTTGCAGGGGTTTTGGGGGGAATTTTTCCCCAAATTCCGCCCCTGGTAAATTCGCAATTAACTGGACTGCCGTTTTTTTGGGGAAAAATTTGAAAGGGGTTTTTCTGAAGGGGGTGTTTTAAATGATTTTCCACTCTTCTCTCTTTTTCAAAAAAATTTTGGGGGAAAATTTTTTTAAAAAATTTTTGTTCCTAAACCCGATAATTAGTGTAGTTTGTAATTTTGTTAACCCCCCAAATTTTGGGGAAAAAAAACTGCGGGGTTTTTTCAGGGTAAAATTTAACCCGTACGATCTTGTGAAAAATAGGGGGTTTTAAAAGGGGGGGTTTAATATTTTTTAAAAAAAATTTTTAAGGTTGAGCGGGAAAATTTTTTTATTATTTTTTTTTAGCACCCGTTTAAAAAACCCTTCGGGTTTTTAAAACGCAATTTTTGGGGTTTTTAAGTGTAATGGTAGGGTGATTGTGAGTTTTAAATTTTGGGGGGCCCCCAGGGTTTTTAAAAAGGAAAAAAGAACCACGGTGGAGGCCTGGCCCTTTTTCCCCCCCTTCACAAAAGGGGTTTTTTTGAGGTGAAGGGGGAAGGGGTTTTTGGGGGTCAGATTAAAAAAATTTTCCGGGGACCGAGGATCGGGGAACCCCCGGGGCCCCCAAAAAAAAGTCTGACACCTTACCCCTTAAGGGCCCCCCCGGGTTTTTCCCAAAAAAAATTTTAGAAAAATCATGTCCACACAACCAAAATTTTTTTCCCTTTTTACTAAAACAAAACTTGGAAAATGGTTTTTAAATTTTTTTTTTTTTGGGGGAGTTTTTTTTTTTTTTTTTTTTTTTTTAAAAAAAAAAATCAGTTTTTTTCCCCGTAAACCTTTTCGATCAAATTGCTATAGTCGCCCCCTTTTTGGGGTTGGGGGTTTAAAAAGCTTCTCATGATCCGTTGTTCGGGGTTCAAACCCCCCCCCCGGGGTTGGGGGGGGTGTGTCTTGAAAATCTTTGCACAACTTCCTTCGGAGGGGAAGTAAAGGCAAAAAACTATAAAATGTATTTGCTTGAATAAAAAAATAAAATTTTAAAAAAAAAACAAGCACTTAAAATGGGAAAAAAATTAAACGTCTAAAGGAAGTGAGTTTTTTTAAAAAAAAAAACCCCACGTGGTTAAATTTTTTAGTGTGGGGGGGGGGGGGTGTAAAAGGGGGGGGAGGAAGGGTTTTGGGGGGGGTGGAAATTTTTAAAAAAGTTAAGTGCAACCCTGGGGGCAAGGACTTGTTGAGGGGGCCCCTTTTTTATTTTTTTTATATGGGGGGTGAGTGAGCTTAGGAGAGAGTGGGGGAAAAAAAATTTTTAAATTGGGGGGGGTGCAGCGGATTTTGGGGGAAAGTGAGAGGTGTTAATTTTTACGTTTGCTTGGTGAATGAATTTTTTCAGGTCGTGCGTGGGTTTTTGGTTTTCTACTAAAAAGGGGGGTTTTTGAAGAAGTAAAAAAGTAAAGGGCGCTCTGTTCTAACGTTTGTAGGGGAAAAAGTTCGGCAAATTTTTTACTAGAAAAAAATTGGATAACCCCCCAAAAAGGTTTTCGCTTTTTTTTCCCCCTCTTTTTTAATTTTTTCCCCTTTTTAAAGGGGGAAAATTTTTAATTAATTATTTACCCACTTGGGTTTTGGGCCCCATTTTTTAACGCGTTACGCTCGAGTGGGGTGGGGTTGCCGAGGGGGGGAGAAAAATTTTGAATTCTCGGTTCGGGTGAAAATGAAGGTGTTTTTCCAAAAGGGTTTTCAATTTACCTTTCGCAAATGGTTTTTAAAACTTTCTCTGATATAATTTTCCCCAACCCTTTAAAAAACCATTAGTGATTTTGGGGTATAAGTGTGTAACTCAATGGGTAGTGAAAAAAAAAGTGTAAAATATTTTTTTTAAAATTTTTTTTTCGTCCCTTTTCCCCCGATAAGGAAAAAAGAAGGATTTTTTTTGGGGGAAATGCACCTTTTTATAATGGAGTTTAGGGTTTTAAAACCCCCCCGCAAATTTTAAAAATTTTTGGGAAAAAAAAAAAAAAATCCTCAGGGCATCCACCGGGGAATTAAAAAAACTAAAATTCAGGGGGTTTCCCTTTTGGGAAAATTTTGGGTTTTACTCCTGACGAAAATGTAAAATGTGGTTTTTCAGAGAACGAATGATTTGAAAAAAAAAAATTTTTTAAAGCATCGAACTTTAAATTTTTAAAAAGCTTTAAAATTTTTTTTCAAAAAAAGGAATTTTTAAAATTTTTTGATTTTTTCCAAAAAAAAAAAAATTAAAGTGGCTTTATTTTTTTTTAACCCCATAAAAAATTTATTTTTTTTTGGGGTCCCCCCAATAAAATAAAAAAAACCAAAATTTAGCTTTCCTATTTAGTTTTTTTTTCTCTCTTATAAATTAAAACCCAAAATTTTAAAACTTGTGGTATTTCTTTTTATCATGTGTAAGCGTATAAAAAAAAAAAAATAAAAATTAAAAATTTTTGTCTCAAGACTTTAAAGAGGAACTATTAAGAAAAGATTTTTTTTGTCGGTTTAGAAAACTGTGAAAAAAAGGGAAAAAAAAAAAAAAGCCCCAAAAAAAAAAATTTTGGGGGAAAAGGGAAAAAAAATCAAGGAAATTTTAAAGATTTTAAAATTTTTTTTTTTTTTATTTTTAAAAAGATTGGTAAACTAGAAATAAATACTGTAAAAGGGCCCCCATGTTTTTAAAAATTTAAAAAATTTTTTTTTTGGTCTAAAAAATTTTTCCATAAATTTTTGTATTAAATTAAAATTTAAAACCCCGTTGAAAATTTTAGTTGGTTTTGGGGGGTGGGGAAAAATTTAAAAATTTTTTAAAAAGGATATATTAAAATCTTTGGGGCTGGGGGGGACGGGGGGAATGAGGTTGGGGGCTAGCTGGGGGAATTGGGGGGTGGTTTTTACAAAAGGGTTTTTTTCCCCCCCCCCCCAGGCAAAGGGGTTAACATCTTTATATTCAACCTTTCCCCCCAAAACCCTAAGCCCCCCAGCGTAGTTTGTACTAAAGCGTATAACCAGAACGGGTAGAAAAAAGCGGTGCTTTTAAAAAAAACTTTCCAGTTTCACCAAAAAAAATCGAAAAACCCCAACCTCACCCCTTTTTGCAATTTTCCCCCCTTTTGCGCTCTTGACGCCTTGGGCAATTTTACGAATAAACCGCCCCCAAGTAGCCCCCTAACAGGGGGATATATCAGGAAGATTAAATTTTTTTTTGGAAAAGAGAAATTGAGTGGGTCTGAACAAAGGGGGGGGGGGAAAATATCGGTTATGGCAGGGTAGAATGATAGCATTGGGCTTTTTTTTTGAGGTTTTTATTGTGTTTTATTAATTGTTTATTTTTAAAGGCAGGGAACTAAAGTTAAAACCCCTTTTTTTCGAAAATTAATTCGGTGAAATACTTGAAAAAAAACCCAGTTCATAGGGTTCAAACCCTTTTTCACAACCCCTCAACCATTTCTCCAGGAAAATTTTTTCCCCCGTAGGTGCTTTTAAATTTTAAAAAAAGCCCCTGCACAAGTAAAAATTTTTTTTTTTTTATTAAAATTTTTTTTTTGCACCGGCTTTTTAAAAAACCCCTTCCCCGGGGTTTTTTTTTTCACTTAGCTAATGGAATGGTAAGGTTATTGTGGATGAAATGGAAGGACTAAAAATTTTTAAAAAGGAATCCAAACCGGTGGAGGCCCGGCTTCCCCATTTCACAAAGTTTTATGATTAATTTAAAGTCTTTTTAGGGGGTGAAGGAAGGGTTTGGTAATCAGTTTTAAAAAATTTTTCGGGACCCCGGGGGGGAACCCCGGGCCCCCCCCGAAAAGAAGTCCGGCTCCTTCCCCCCAGGAAAACCCCCCCCAAGGGAAATTTAAATCCCTTTTTGATTTTTTTTGTGTTTTTATTTAGTACAGTTTTGTTTTTCGTGGTTTTAAAAAAATTTAAAGAGCCAGCGCTTTTTTTTTTTTTTTAAAATTTGAAGGGGTTTTTATTTTTTTCAGGGGGTTTGGGGGTTTTTTTATATATATTATTCAAGGATCAAAACCCCCAAAGGGACGAAAAAAACCCCAAAAACATCAATACTTTTTCAAAATGTCCTTCCCCCTTAAAGGGGGGTTTAAATTTTTTTTTAAATTGGAAATGTGTATTTTTGATTTAAATTTTTGAAAAAAATTTCAAGACTTTTTCGTCGACCGGGAACCAAAAGAAAACCAAAAAAACTTGTTTTGTGAATTATGAAAATTTAAAGTTTTTCTTTGCATTTTCCTTTGGGCAGCTTTCATTTCCAGTGGAAAAAAAAAATATTTTATTAAAAAAAAAGGGTTTAAAAAATTATGATACTCGGTTCTTTAACTTATTAAGAATATTTTGCTAAAAAGGGGAAAATTTTTGACCTACTTTTCCTTTTCCATTTTTTGGGGTTTTTTTTTTTCAAAAAAATTTTCCCCGGGAAAAAAAAAAAAGGAAATAATATTTTTAAAAAAAAGGTTACGTCAACCCCAAAAAATTTTTTTTTCCCCCCTTTCCCCCCCCACCAAAAATTTTTAAACTTTTTAATTTTTTTGGGTTTTTTTCCCTTTTTTTATCGTTTTGGGGGTTTAGCCACGTAAATAGCCTGGGTTATTAGCATTTGGATTTCCTGATTTAGTAAACCCCTTTAAAAAAAAATAGGTATTTTCCCCGGCAAGGCACCCCCCTTTAAAAGATTACGTTAAAAATTTTACCAAAGTGTCCCTTTTTCCCCAAAGGGAAATTTTTAACGGCTAACCCCCCTTTTTTTTTCCCCGGGGGACCCCGGGGGTTGGGGCTTCACCCCCCCGGGGGTTTTTATTTTTTTTCACTTCAAAAAAGCAGAGATAGCCCCAAAAAAGAGTTCCCGGGGAATTTCAGGTTTTAAAAATTTTTATTTTGGGGGAAAACATAAATTTAAATTTTTTTTTTTTACAGTGGGTTTTTTTCCTTTCCCCACCCCCCCGGTGGGCCCCTTTTTTGGGTAACGCGCTAGTCGTGTTGAGCCGCCCCGCTGAGGACGGGGAGAGCGGGGTTTTGATTCTCGGTCGGGTGAACGGGGGGGGGTTTTTTCCCCAAAGGTTTTCCACTCTCCCTTTGAAAAAGCGGGGTTTTTTATTTCCTCTAATTAAACCCCTTTTTAATTTTAATTCATTAGCGAAAAATTTGTTTTTTAAAACGGATAACCCGAACGGGTTTTTAAAAAGTGGTTTCTAAAAAATTATTATTAGGGGGAAGGGGTTTTTTAAAAGTGCGACCTTGAAATTTTCCCAAAATTTTCCCCAATTTCCCCCTTGGGGTTTTTTTTTTATTTTTTAAAATTTTTTCACGCTCCCCCTTTTTTTTGGGGGGGGGGGGTATTTGTAGAACAAAGGGTTTTTTTTTTAAAATTTTTTTTTTCCCCTGGACTAGTCAGGGAAGTGTTTTAATTTTGGGGGGGAGGCCCCGGGGCCCCGGTTTTCCCCCCCAGGTAAAAAACCATGTACAAATACATGCAAAATTTTTGTTTTGCGGGTTTTTTTTTGGGGGGTTTTTAACCCCCGGGGAAGTACCCACGCCGGCAGCGGGGGTTTTTAAATTTTATTCGGCTTTTTTAAAAAATTTTTTTAAATTTTTTTTACTCTGGGGACTTTTAAGATTTTGTACCCAAAAATTTAGAAAAAATTAACAAATAAAACCAAAAACCCTTTAAAATTAAAAACCCCCGGGGGGGGTCTAACCCCCCCGTTTTTTAAAAGGGGGCCCTTTTTCGACTCCCGGTTTTTAAATATGTGTTATCACTTTGTTTTACTTGGTTTTCATTTTTTAAAATTGCAATTTTAAAATTTTTAGGAAATGGCTCTTGGGTTTTTTTTACTTTTCTCTATGGCATTTGAAATCTAAAATTCATTGTTCACTTTAAAAAAAAAAACCCCCATCCTTTTTTTGGCTGTTCTTTCCAAAATCCTCCTTTTCCCCCCCCCTATTTTCCCCCCCGGGGATTTTTTTTTCCGTCCACAAATTACACATCTTTTCTTTTTGGGCCCCCCTAATGTTTCCTTTTCTTTTTTCGTCCATGTCTTTAATTGTATTTTTTCCCCCGAGTTTGCCAGTCCCCCAAACCCCCTTTTAAAAAAGGTTCTTTTAAAAATTTCCCTTCGCGTTTTTTGTGGTACACGTAATCTACGAGACTTAAAAAAACCCCCCAATGTCTTGTGAAAAAAATGCAGGTTACGTAACATTTTTTTTTGTAACCTCCAGCGTCCCCAGTATCATTTTTACCCCAAGTTTTTTCCTAAGCACGTTGTTTTTGAACACCCCCAAAAATTTTTTTTTTTTATTTTAAAAGGGGGAAGACCCGTTTCACACCCCTAGAGAACCACCGGTTAAATTATTATTTTTTTTTAAAATTTTTAAAATTTTCCCCTTTTTGGGAGCAGGGAATGTCAAAAATTAGGGGGGAGGGAAAAGAAAGTATTTTCCCAAAATGTATTTTTTTTTTAAAAATTTTTTTTTAATTTTTTTGTTGGAATTTTAAAAATTTTTTTCCCTTTAAAAATTTTTTAAAAAATTTTAAAACCCCCCCAAATGATTGTTTTTCGAAGTTTTAAAAACTTAAAAAATTTTTTTCCCCCTTTGGGGGCTCTTTGTGATTTTTTGTGATTATTTTTACGTTAAAAATTTACAGCGCTCCCCCTTTAAACCTATTTCCTTTTTTTTTTTCTAATAAAAAAATTTGCATTTATTAGTGAAAAAAAAGAACGGGTAGTAAGAAGCGGTGCTTAAAAAAAAAAATAAAAATAAGGGAAAAAATTTTCGTTTATTTTTTTGTTCCTTACTATACCAGCCCCAAAAAAAAATTATCCACTAAGATTCCCCAAAAAAACTTTTCCAGTTTTTGACCCAAAAAAATATGAAAAAATGGGGTAAGGGGAAATTTGTCGAAGTTTGAACCGGGGGGCTTTTTTGTCTAGAGGCCCCTTTGGCCCCCGTACCCTATACTTTTTCCCCCGGGTTTAGGGTTTAAGTTTCAGTAGGGGATTTTAAAAGGGGGTTTTTAAATAGGGGTTTTAAAACAGGTTTTCCCCCGCTTTTTTCCCCCCTAAATTTTAAAAAATTTTGTAAAAACTTTCTTATTTATTTTGCTTTACCCCCGGGGTTTTCCCAAAATGTGCGTTTTTTTAAAGCTCTGGGGCGTTTGTGATCCGGGTCCTGGGCGTCACGGTTAAGGTAAATTTTATTAAAATTTTTTTTTTTATTTTTTTTTTTATTTTTTTATTTGCACGAGTTTACACCTTTCGGGGGATACAAAATTTTTTTGGTTTTAAAAATTTTCCCCCAAAAATTATAATGTTAGTGAAATTCAAAAACAAAATTTTAAATTTGGGGGGATTCGTATGTATTTTAAAAAATGAAAAAAAACATACAAAAAAACCCCGTTTTGTTTTTTGAAAAAAAATAGTTTTTTTCCGTCACGGCTTCGCCCCAATAATTGATAAAATCTTTTAATTTTTTACAAAACGGTTTTGGGTTTTTAAAACAATTTTTTTTTTTCAAATATAAAAGTGTTTTTCCCCAGTTAAAAGGGAAAAAATTTTTTCCCGTTTTTTAAATTTTTCCCCTTTTTAAAAAATTTGTATAAAAGAAATTTATATTATTGAAAAATTAATTAGTTTTTTTTTAAATTTTTTTCCCCCTTTTTTTAAATTTGAAAAATTAAATTTTTAAAAAAGTTAAATAAATTTTTTTTCGAATTTTTAGCAAAAATTTTAAATCTTTTTTTTTTTTAAAATTTTTATGAAATACGAAAAAACTAATTACTTTTTACTTTAATTACAAAAAAAAGGGAAAACAAAAATTTTTTTAAAAATTTTAAAATTTTTTTTTATCACATTATAAAAATTTTTTTTATTATTTTTTTAAAAAAAAAAGGTTTTAAATTTTTTCCCATATGTTTTTTTCCCGGACATATTTACCCCCGAAAAAAAGGGTTTTTTAAATTTGATTTTTTTCAGCCGTTTTGGAAGTGATTGAGTAACAAACACCCCAAAAATTTTTAATTTCGATTTTAAAAATTTTTGAAGTTTTAAACCCCATGAGATCATTTAAAAAAAAAAATATTTTTTCTCAAATTTTTTCTTTTTTTTTATTTTTTTAATTTTTTTTAAAAATTGGGATTTTTACATTTTAAAAAAAATAAAAGCTATTAATGGAAATAAAAAATTTTTTTTAAATGCCACCAAATCAAATTTGGGTTTTTTTAAAATTTTTTAAAAAATTTGGGGGGGGGGTTTTTCCCCCTAAAAAAATTTTTACATGTGAAGGGGTTGCGGTTTCAAAAAGTTTGTAAACCCCCCGGTTTTTTTGGTTAAAAAAAAGAAAATTTTAAAACTTATAACAAAAATTTTAAAAAAAATTTTTAATCATAGGGAAAAAGGTTTTTTTAAAAAAAGCACCAGCATTTATCTTTTTGGGGGGGGTTTTTTTAAAATTTTTTTTGGGGCAAAATTTTCCCCGGCCTTTTCCCATTCATTGCAATTGTTACTAAAAAAAGGGTTTGGGATCCTTTGCCCAAAAACCGGGGTGTAAAATATTATGTACGTACGTTTGAGGAAGAAAATTTTATTTTTATTTACAAATTTAAAATTTTTTTGTCAAATTTCTATGTTAACTAAACTTAATTTTTTTTTTTTTTTTTAAATAATATATTTCCCGGGGTTTTTGTCTTGAAGGGAGAAAAAATCGTGTTTCTAGTAAAAATTTTTTTAAATTTTTTTTTGAATCGCGATGGGGGGGCCCAAAATTTTGTCTTAGCATGAGTGGGGGTTTTTTTTTTTTTTTTAGGCTACTAAAAAGGGGGTTTTAAAAAATTTTTAAATAACGAAGGGGGACCCCCACCCCATTTTTTTAGCCGAGAGGGGGGGAAATTTTTAAATTTTTTATATAATATTTTTTATGTTGTTGTATTTTGGAAACAAAAAAAATACCGCGTCACAGGGGGACGGTGGAAAGAAATTTTTTGGGTTTTTTTAAATACGGGGGTGACTTGCAATACTGGGGGTTTAAATCAAAAACTCTTTAAAATCACGGTAAATGTGATCACAGATTTCCCCCAAAAACAAAGTTTTTGCCATCCCTACGGGTTTTTTTTGGGGTTAGTTGAAGGGGGAAAAGGGGTTTGGGGGGGCCCGAACCCCTTTTTTTTTCCCTTTGGGGGGGGGGGGTTTCACGGGCCGCTCCGTAGCAAGCTTCTCGACGATTGTCCGCGCCGGGTTCTTGGGGGGTTTTTGGGGGCCGTGGAGCCCCGGGGGTTGTTTGGTAGAATTTAGATCAAAATTACTGCATTTTTTCCCCCAGGGAGATGGGGAAAACACGTTCCATTTTACCATTTGCCCCAACAAAAAAACAGGTACAAAAATCAATTTAAAAAAAAATTTTTTTTCATTTTAAGGGGTTTTGGGGGAAAATACGCAAAAATTTTTAAAAAAAGGGGGAAAGATTTTAAAAATTTTTTTTTTTGGGGGAAAATTTTTTTTTCAAGGCCCCCTTTTTTTTTTTTTTTTATTATTTTTAAAAAAATTTAGTTATGAAACAAACAGTCAATTTTTCCAAAATTTTGAAGTGCTTGACATTTTTGGGAGAACATATTAATTTTTTTTTAAAAAATTGGGGGTTTACTTACCAAAGTTTTAATTTGGGGTTTTTAAAAACTGTTTTGGGGGAGTTTTTCCCCCCAAATGAAATACGTATTTTAAAAAAAAAATTCCCCCTTTTAAAAAATCTGGGGTTTTTTTCCAATTGAAAAAATGTACAATTCCTTTACCCTTTAAAAACTAGCATCTACTTGGGGGGGGTTTTTAATTTTTAAAAAAAACAAAATCTTTTAAACCCCCTTTTATGTGGAATTTTGGTAGGTAATTTGCTACCCCCTTTTTAAAAAAACGAGGGGGTTAATTTTTTATAATATTTTATTTTAGCAAGGAGAAAAGATTGACAGAATCCTAAGGGGGAAAAAGGGCCACACATGAAAAGAACACTTCGGGGTTTTTCTAATAAATTTTTTAAAAAAAAACTCCCCTTTTTCAATGGGTTATTTTTTTTTTAAAATCTTTTTTTTTTAGGGTTTTTAACCTTTAAAATTCCCCTAATGCGTCAGTGAAAATTTTAAACGCCATAACTATTTCCTTTTTTAGTTCCCCCCGGGTTTTTTTAAACTTACATTTTTTTAAATTTGGGTTTTTTTTTTCCCCCTTAAGATTATACACTTATGTAAAAATTTTCCCAAATTTAAAATTTTTGGGATTATGGGGGGCTATATTTAAAAAGGAAAAAATTTTTTCCCCAAATTTTTCATGGGGGAAAAAGTTTTTTAAAAAAAATTTTTAAAAAAAAATTTTTTATTTCAACCGACCAAGTTTCAAACCCTTTTGGCCCCCCCCCCCCCGTATCGGCAGTTTATCTTATGCGAGGTAGCCCCTTTTGATTTTTTGGGGCCCCTGAAGTGGGTTCTAAATTTAAATTGTAGCTCAAATGCCCCGACAAAAAACACTTTTCCCCCCCCGGGAAAGCAACTTTTTTTAAAACACTTTTTAAAGGCCAACCCCCGTTGGGGGGAAAAATTTTTTAAATTTGGGGCTTTTTTGTACGTTTTTAAAAAGAAAACCCAAAAAAACCCCCAAATAAAAAAAATTTTTTTTTTTGTAACGGGGGAAATGGGGGTTTAAATTGTTTTTTTTTCCCATTCCTGACGTCAAACTGGTTATTTTGGGGGTTTTTTAAATTTTGGGGGAAAATTTTGGGGGGGGGGGAAAGTTTAAACTATCCATTTCGAAAACAAAGGCAACGCTGTAAACAAAATTTTCCAAAACTTTTTTATTTGTACTAAGGGGGCCCATTATTGACAGTTATAAAAAGTGATTTTGTTCCCCTTTTTTCACTTATTTTACGTAAGTTTGTTTTTCCCCGCTTTTTACTTTGATATATTTTAAAAAGTATTCCTATAAAATATCCACAATGCACCAAACCCCCCTTGGGGGGCCCCCCCCAGGTTAGATTCCGGTTTTTACTTTGGGTTTTTTTCCCCCGATTTAGAGTGGGTAGGTGGCAAATTTTCTCGGGGCCCTTGCCCAGCTCCCCCTTTTTGGGCCCCCCATCCCAAAAACATTTTTTTTTTATTATTTATTTTATTTTGCACCGCTTTTTTCTACCCGTTGGGTTTTATCCCGCTTAAAAAAAAATTCCCCCTTTTAAAGGTTTTTTGGAAATTTTTGGGAAAAGGTTTTTTAATTTTAAAAGGGGAAGGGGGGCCCGCATTTGCTGGAGGGAGAAGGGAAAAACCCCTTTGGGAAAAAAACCCCAAAAGTTCCCCGGGGGGGGATTAAAACCCGTCTTCCCCCCTTTTAGTGTCGGGCCCCCCAAAAAACGACAAGGGGTTTTGTCAAATACTCCCCCCGGGGGGGGGGTAAAAAACAATTTAGCAAGAGATAAAATTTTCGTTTTTTAAAACTTTTTTTTTTTGAGTAAAAATTCTTTTCGATCAAAATTACCAATTTTAAAATTTAAAAGTGAAAAAATTTTTGCTTCTAAAAAAGTCGGAAAAATTTTTTCTTTTTTAAAATCAATATTAAAAAATTTTTTAATCAAAAAAACAATAAAAAAAAAAAAGGGTTTTTTTTTTTACAATAAAAAATTTTCGAAAAAATTTTGCGGGGAAAACTTTTTTGCGGGGGGGCCCAAAAAAAAAATTTCCCCAAATTTTTTAATTTTAAAGCCCGGGGAATTTATTAAATAAACGATTTTGGGGGAGGGGTGGCCCCTTTTTTTTTTAAATTTGGGGAAAAAAGGGGGGGGGGGGGGTTTCCCAAAATCAAAGTTTTGCCCCCGGGCTTCCCCTTATTTAATTTGGGGAAAGGGGAAATTTGGGGAAAACCTTTTTAAGGGAAAAAAAAAAAAAGTATTATTCTTTTTTTTGAAAAAAAAAAAAATATATTTAAAAAAAATTTTTTAAAATTTTTTTTCTTAATTTGATATCCATTCTCCTTCCACTCAAAAATTTTTAAATACACTTCCCCTTTTAAAAAATTTCCCCTTTTTTTTTTTTTATCCAACGGTGAAAAAGTACTGAAAACCACAGGGGAATAGTAAGAAGCAAAGAAAGAAAATTATAAACCATAATAAAATTGGTTTAAAAAGGGTTTAATGAAACACATTACACATTTTACTAAAACTACCCGCCTCGGTGGGCGTAGTTGGCTAAAGCGCAAGTCGTGTTGACCAGACTGCTGAGGACGGGGAGATCGAGGGTTTGAAACTCGGTGGGGTTTAACTGGGGGGGGGGTTTTTCCCAAAAGGTTTTTCCCCTCTTCCTCCCCGCAAATGCGGGGTTTTACTTCCTCTAATTTTAACCTTTCCCCAATTTTTAATCCTTAGTTAATAGTTCTTAAAAGGTTTTTGACCCAAAAGGGTAGTAAGACGCGGTGCTAATATTATTATTTTATATTTTTTTTTATTATTATTATTTACTAAAATGTTTTTCGTTATTCCCGAATATTAATAATAATAATTTTTGATAAATATTTTATATTACGAGCCCAACTCCTTTGTTATGGCTCCACCATATTTTTTTTTAAAATGTTATAGTTTGCGGATTTCTATGCAATTTAAAAAAACAATTTAAACTCGCTTAAAATTAACAATATCAAATGTGGAAAAATAAACCCTATTAATTTCCCCGAATTAGCGTCAAAACCCAAAGGGGAAAACTCCAGGTCTCAAAAAACCCCAAAAAGTTTTTCCCACATTAGTTACCAAATTATTTTCTATGTTTTGTCTATACACTTTCATATCAAAATGATTAAAAAATGAATTATCGTTCCAGTGGGTTTTTTTTTTTTTCTTCACGCCAAGCTTGAGCCCCGACAGGAAAAAAGTATACCGAACGTGAATTTTGGCGCCAAGATAAAAAAAAAATAAAAAAAAAAAAAATATAAGCCCAAAACTCACTCGGTTTTAATCCCAAATTTTTAACGAAGCAGTAAACAATTCAAGTCTTCCGTTCGTTCAACTTTCTTCCTCTTTTTCCCTTTTCTTTCCCTCCCACCACTAACTTAACCATGTTCAACAGCACTTAGGTCCATTTACAGTTTAAACTATATTTTCCCCAACGGGAAAAAAAAATTTTTACAATTTGGGAAAATTAAGGAACGTTTGCTTTTTTTAATTTTTTTATATTTTGTAAATATTATAGGGAATTTTTTTTTCTCGGAAATACAAACATTTTTTCCGTTTTAAGATATAATAGGATTTTTATGAAAGAAATACCTTTTTTTTTTTTAAAAAAATTTATAATTTTTTTTTTTAAACTTATTAATAGTATTTATAAAAATTTTACAGGTATATATTTACATTTTTTGACAAAATGAATGTCCGAAAGTAGGTTACTAATATTTCTAACTCTAAATAAGGTTATTTCTATAAAAACTTTTCTGTCCCTACTACTCTTACATTACTCTGTCTTTACAAAAAATTACTAATTCAAAATAGGGTTCTTTAGTTTTTTTTTAGAAATGCCTTTTTACAATTTGGGTTCGCTTATAAAACCCCAACTACGCTAAAAATTTTTAGGTATTAGGAATGTTATATTTAAAACGAATTGTAGTTGCATTGGGTTGAAAGGAGAGTAGAAAACCCAATTTTTTGAAAAAACCACCCTCATACCCCCGACAGAGATTAAAAGCTTGTCACCCGTCTCGGCAGTTTACTCTAACACGAAAGTAGCGCGTTAGACCAAGTGGTAAACCGAAAACGGGTGAAAATACCTTTTTACTAGTCTTATAAACATGACTTGCACTAACCTGAAAAGAATTTATCTTTAAATAAATAATTGTTTTCATAATCATAATTATTACCAATCGAAAGGCTACTAAAAAAAAATTACAAAAAATTTTACTTTCATTTTTTATTATTTTTGGGCAACGTGTCTTGCTCCCCTTTTGGGATATTTTAACTAATGGTAAAGGGGAAATGTAGGAGAGGATTTAAGGAAGGGGTTTGGGGGATAGAAAAAAAATAATTGGGGAAAAAAGGGTCTTGGAAAACCCTGGCCCGGGAAATTTTAAACCCCTTTGATTCCCATATATATGGAAAAGCAGACAAGTTTGAGAGGGGGTTTTTGTCTTTAACCACGTGTCTACCTGTGGGGGTTTTAATAACAAAAAATTGTAATGTTTGTTTTACTGGGGCGGAAATTTCCAGAGGCATCTTTGGATGTCTGTATAGCTCTTTAATTCTTACATTTTTGGGGGGTCAGGCAGTTTGTAGGGGTTTTGTTGTTAGACCGCGTTTTACTACCGTTCGGGTTATACGCTAATGTGTTAAAGGTTTGGATGATTGTAAATTTAAATGGAGGGGCCTACAGTTTAACGTGGGTACGAACCACGGTGGAGGGGCCCGTCATTCCACACATTCCCAAATTGTGATTAATACACGTTTTGTCAGAGGTAAAAGGGAAAGGGGTTTGGGGAATAGATAAATCTGTGCCCCGGGCCGAGGTTGAACCCGGACCCCCAACAACAGAAGTCCGACACCTTTCTCCTTTGACCTTTGAATAAGGGGGTAAAAAAGTTTCTCTACTTTTTTATGGTATTCTGGTTCGGGCAAGGGTTTTCTTTTAATAAAATCTGTTTATTTTGGGTTTTTATATTTTGTTACTTCTTTTTAGGGATGTAAGATTTGTTTTCATGGGATGAATGTTCTTTCTGCGTAAATTTCGTGGGGATGTTTCCCCAAAAGAAGGTGT
Organism: Timema cristinae; assembly: GCA_039000515.1. NCBI lineage: Eukaryota > Metazoa > Arthropoda > Insecta > Phasmatodea > Timematidae > Timema > Timema cristinae. Next base: position 10,013 of record JBCFYV010001037.1, on the reverse strand, counting down.
AAATCAAAATTTTAACATTGAATCGCTCTTAAAGCAAAATTTTAAAATGTTACAAAAAAAATAATATAAATTGACACAAATGACGAATGAAAAAAACAACTTATAAGCTGTCATACTTTCGAGGGAGTGTTTTATAAAACTGCTCCGTTATCCGCGTGGTCTAACGCCCCTTCTCTGTGTTAAGAGTAGGGGGCGGTGATGACAGGGTGATCCGGTTCGAATCTCTTTTGGGGGTACTGAGGGTGGGGTTTTTTCAAAATTTTTTGTCCATTTTCCCTTTAACAAATGGTGTTTAAATTCCCTTTTAAATATAGTCTTTTATTTTCCTAAAACCAATAGCGTAAATTAAGGTTTTAAAACGAACGGGTATTAAGGCCCTTTGGGGCTAAAAAAAATAGTTATATATATATAACCCCGTTAACCCCACCCTGGTGCCCGGCGGTCTAGGGGTAAAGGGATAGGGCTTCTGTGTGGGGTTTGGGGTTCAATTTTTGGTTCAGCACAGATTTATCTGATTTCCAAACCCTTCCTTCCCCCTGACAAGCGTGTTTAATCACAAAATTTTGAATTGGGGAAGGGCAGGCCTCCCCCGTTTGGGTTTGGATTCCGTTAAACTGGGAGGTCCTCCATTTCATTCACAATTTACCCTACCATTACACATTAGCGTAAGTGCGTTTCAAAAACCCCAACGTTAGTAAGACGCGGTGCTAATAATAAAAATTAAAAATAACCCCCGTATTCTTTCCCCCCTGCCACCCCCCCCTCCCCCTTTATCCAAAAAGTACGGGAAAATGCTACATACTAAACTAGTTCGTAAACCTTCTTCAATCTGGATTGATAAGTTGGACCTTTCCCTGCGCCTGCGCGCCTGTGTGAAGAAAACAACACACACACCACAGGGATAGTTAGTCTCACAGGGGGCTGTCAAAAACAAAGAAATATTCACACACTGATGGTCGCGGGGCAATATTCCCTTTATAGCTCCCACGGTGGGAGGGAGAAAACCTATAGAGGAAGTAAGGTGCAAACCTACGTATCTTTATGGGGGGAAACTACGTTTTGTATCAGGTTTTCTTAGCATTTTTCCCCGGGGGGGGTTTTTGTTTTATTTACAAAATACGCCAATGGTTTTTAGGGATGGGAATGTTATATTTAGAAGAAGAATCCCCGCTTTTCTTATAGGGATAGGGGAAAAAACATTTAGGAAAATCCACCCTCAGTTGACCTGACTGAGATTCAAACCCTTTGGGTATCCCCGTCATCGGCAGTCTCTATGCGGATTTGGGCCCCGTTAGCCATGGGCCCACCGAAGTGGGTATATAGAATAGATAAAAGAGGCTGAAACCCCCAAGTTAAGAATTTGAACACAGTTGTCCCGAAATGAATTCAAACTCGTGTAAAAAAGATACCTCACTTTATAGTTTGAAAAAACATTTGTTATTTATCGTTAGTTTGCATTTTCATACCCCCCATAAATCTAATTTAAACCCTGTTTTTGGGTTTGGGAAGAAAAATTTTAGAAATTTAAAACCCCTTTTTTTTGTCCCAAATATTGAAAAACATTTTAAATTTATTATTAATTGTGTTAGGTATTTTATAAGAATTTGTAAAATTTTATCAAAAGTGACAGCTGAAAAATAACAAAAATTGATTTTTGAATATATTAAAATTGTTTTAGTAACTTAAGTAACTATAAGACCCTTTGTTTCCCTTTTTTTTTAGCATGTTTCTTACTACCATTCGGGTTACACGTTATATAAAATTACGCTAATGTTTTTGGGGAATTTAAATATGTTTTTTTTTGGGAAAAAGTGTTACCAAATTTTTGCGTACAGGGGAGAGTGGAAGAAAATTTTTATAAAAAAAACCACCTTTAATACACCCGACCAAAATTCGAACTTCAATCCCCCGTCACCCGGCCCAGTTTAGTTACTATGGGGAGAAGCGACTTAGACCATGCTGCCATTTGAAGCGTGTCTATATTTTTCTTTTACTAAAATCAGCATATATGTGTACCTTATAAATCATTTAAAAAACCGGGGCCCCTGGATTCACAAAACGGGAGCAAATAGTTGCCCCGCGCAAGTTTGAAATATGTTACAAATCCCATTCACTAAAAGGAGCAGGCGAAATTTTGAGAGAAAAGTTGCGCTTTTATTTCCACCATTCAAGAGTGGCGCAACTATTAAATCTTTGCCCGTCACTTCAATAAATTTTAAATGGCGGGCTTATTGTATTGGCTTAAAAAACAATTGTTACATAACTGTACTCCCAAATTATAATGAATTATTAAAAAAACCCAAAACCCTTTTATGTCAAGCACAAATTTGTTTCAATTTAGACAGTGGTAACAAAAACGTACCTTTTATTGTTGGATTTTTACATTAAAACCTTTGCAATGGCATTTCTTGCTTATTATAAAACAAAAAAATTCGACTGTGTATCTTGTCTAGATTTAAAAAGTTTTGTATTCCAAAATCCAAAGACAATTCCCCGTAAATAAAAATGCAGTTAGTATAACTTTAAAATAAATTTTAAAATTTCTTTTTAAAAATTAATGTTTTATTAAAGGGAAATTAAACTTTAAAAAAAAAAATATAAATAAATACAAAATAATGTACAATATTTTTTTTTTCTAAAACTCCAGAAAGGGCCCGGGCCCTTTTTAATTTTTTTAGTAGTTTATGAGAAAAAAGTTTTTAAAAAACTTTGTATATGCTGTCGTTTTCATTACAGATTTAAAATAAATAGCCTTGACTTTGGAAAATTTAAAATTTTTTACAAGGGTTGGTTCGAAAAGAGAGCAATTGATGACGTTTATGATGACGTTACCCCATTCCTGCCACCAGTTTGCGCCTTTTTTAGTGAATACCGGGGAAAAGGCGCAAATAAATAAAAAGGGCATCTTGGGGAGCAAACTTGGGCGCAAAAATTGGCCTTTCTATATTTTCGCCGGAGCGATTTGCTCCGTTAGGGGGAAAACCCGGCCCAGAATTTGTATTATTAATCTTTTTTCGTATGCACATTTTAAAATGTTATCCCACTTGATACCAAAATATGAGAAATTTTTTTTTTCTCTATGGTTTCATCTGAATACCCTAGTCTTAAAAAACCCCTTTATTTAAGAAATATTTTTATTTTTATATTTTTTCCGTTTGTAGTGGTTTTATTTTTTCAAAGAAAACTTTGACTTTGAGCCAAATTGCTATACAATTTAAATTTTTAAGAAAAACTCGAATAACTCTATTAAAAACATACGTTTTTTTTAAAATTTCATTTACAATTTATTTTTTTTAATTTTGTTTTGGTTTGAATATATTTGGAAATTAACTTTTTGACCCATTGAAAATGGGATTAATAATCTATTTACGCAACACCCTAATTTCGTTAGTACTTATCATTTATTCAAACAAAAATTATTAGTTTAAAAAAACCTGCACGATTAAACATTTTACAAAATGTTAACTGAGTTAAATCCTTTCTTTTTTAAAAAATCCGACAAAGTCTTTTTTTTTTATGTTTTAATAAAATGAAAGGTGGCTACATCAATAATTTTTTTTTTTTACTATTTTTTTTTAACAATAATTGTTTTATCGTCTGTTTCAATGCCCCCCAAAGATTACTGTAACAAAGCAAATTTGTTAGCTTCTTTCAAAAAAGTGCTTTCTCAAAAAAAAGTCCCAAAAAAAAAAAAAAGAGAAAAGGCCCCTATAAAAGTTACTTTTTAACATCTGTCTCTAAAGAAAATTTATTTTGGCTTTTTTTTAAACCCCCCATCCTGTAGTACTAAGAATAATCTGGCACGAATTGAAAAGCAAAAATTATGTGTTGCTTCAAAATAAAAAGGGGATTATGTTTCAAAATAAAAAAAAGTCAGGGGGGGAAAAAAAATTTTAGAAAAAAACCATTAAAATTTTTTCTGGACTAACATTGATAACATTTTAATAAACAAAAGACCCAGGTAAATACGTTTGGAAAGATATTTCTTGGGCTGCCTTTATACTAAAAATTCTTTAAGGAAATTGGTTTCTGTAGATAAAATTTTTTTGGATCAAAGGGGAAGCTTTTTATTTTTATAATGCAATCGATTTGTGGCTGAAAACCCATTTTCCCATCGAGTTGCAGAGCTTTAAAAACGACCCAAAAATTTTGGGTGCAACTTTTTTTTTCCCCACGCGGAAAGGAGGGTATTGTTTCAAATGTACCCTTTTATACTAGGGAAAAAAATTTAAATGAAACTGACCTCTCTCGAAGAATCTTCTTAAAATTTTATGATTAAATAAATTTGGGGACTCGTTTTAATTTAAAGAAAAGCCATTTAAGTTTTCTTTGCAAGTGGATGTAAACTAATGTAATTCCGGGCCCTTTTTTTGACAGGTTTAAACGTTTAGCCAAAAGCGACCCCCCAAAAAAAGGGTCCGCACCGTCAAGTTGCTCCGCCTTTTAAAAATTTTTTTTTTGGGGGGGTTAAAATTAAAATTTTTGGGAATTTTTGGGCGGATCCCAGGTTTAAAATTTTTTAATTTTTCCCAAATTTAAAAATTTTCCCTATTCATCTTAAAGTTGGTAAACATTATTATCAGTGAGAGAGTCGGGCATGTGGCTTTATAGTGTATAATTCCTTAAGTTTTACTTAAAAAGCCTTTAAAAAAAATTAAATTGTCATTTTTTTTTAAACCTAATTTTTTATTTTAAAATATTAAAAAGTCCAAGTAAAAATTTATGTAGTTCAGCAGTTCTGGAATGATGCTCTTGACATCCGGAAATGATTGAAAAATTTTATTTTCGTCAGATCACAGCTTGTCAAATAATGTTGTTATAAAACATTCCCCTTCGGGACGATAACATCGGAATATACTCATTCTTCTGTTTCGACGTATTCTGGACAGAGTGGGTTTTAAGAATGGGCGTTTTGAAGGAGTGTGGTTTAAAAGAGGAACCCTTAAGTCGGGGGTATCCAAACTAGGGCCCGGGGCCACACCCCGGTCCGCCACAAGATTATATCTGGCCCGTCCCAAGATTTTTTTCAAAAAACAAAATTAATTGTTTCCTTTTGTTATTTTTAACCACGAAATTAAATTTGAGGGTCCAGTTCCTGTCCAAAAGTGTGCCCCCCCCATGACCCAACCCAGAGTGCTGTCGGAATTGAAAACCCCTCACTTCCAATGCGGGCCCGTCTTCCTTATACCTAAAAAAAGAACGGTTTTGTGATGATTTTTAGGAGTTCCAAGTCTCCGAAAAGGGTTATTGGAAAAAAAATTACCGAAAGATGTTACCTAATTTTAAAATAAGTAATTTTATTTTTAATTATTTTCAAATATAAATTTTTACTTTTAAAATTTATTCATTTCTCACATATAAGAAGAAACAACCTCAGTAACTTTTTCAAAAAACCCCACTGCCCCTTTGGGAAAAAGGGATTTTTTTTACAGACGTGACGGGGCTATGACTTGAATTATATTTGTTGTGTTTGGAAAAGAGGTCCCCCAACCCTGGTTCGGATTCCACGGGGTTTTAAAATGTAGGTCCTTTTATTTCATCTCACAATCAAACCCCACCATTAAAACATTAGCGTAAGTGCGTATAACCCGAAAGGGTAGTAAAACGCGGTGCTTTAAAAATAAATAATTTAAAAATATTTGTATGTTGAAACAAATTTGATTTGTGATCTATTCGCGTATTTTTGGCATTTTAGGGGGAATAATAATGTTACTTGAAGAGCAGATAAAAGTTACTTTGGCCCGTGAAAACGTTTAAAATATACGGGTTTGGGTTTTGGGGAGTTGAAGGATGAGTGTGAATCGAGTGATGAAGCAAAAATTGAAGGTTTAAATTGGGACCAAAAGGGAAAGGGGTTTGGCCCTGTGAGACGGGGTTTAATGTAAAAGAAGAATGTGAAAATGGAGAGACAAAGTGTTTAAAGAATAAAAGAGAAAGTATTACTTGGTGTAAGATGTTGTTGAAGCAAAGGAGGGATGCGAGTTTAGGTTAAAAAAGTTTTTTGGCTCCCAATTTCCCAAAGGGACAAAAATAGGGCAAAAGAAACAGTCTTTCAAAAACAAAATTTTTTGGTTTTAGGGGGGCCCTGAAACCCCAACATTAAAACAAAATCTCGAGTCCGATTTTTTTTTAAACCCCGTACTTTTTTTTTGAGGTATTAGATAAAAAAAAATTTCAATTCTTTTTTTAATCAAAAATCAAATTTTTTGTTTGACCTATTTTTAATCCTAATTAGCTTAAAACATTCAGTTTTTCTTTTATATGGCTCTCTTGTTTTTTTTTTTTGTTGCGATTTTTTTTTTAAATTCTCTCTTTAGTTTTAAATCTATTTTATTTTTACCTTTTCCCTTTTTTTTTTTTTTTTTTTCCAAAATTTTTTTTTTCCCTTTTTTTTTCTGTAAACTTTGCGGCCCCCCCTTCATTATATGAAGGTGGGTGGTCGACGTGGGTAGCAAAAAATTTCACTTAAAAAGAACTTGTTTTCGTTGCCCAGGGGATTCCCTTTAAAAATTCCCCCCAAAAAAATGATTAAAAATAAATTGGGTACTATTTTTTTCTTCTTTCTTTTTTTTATTTAAAAAAAATTAGCTTATTTACCCAATACCGTGTTGTTGTACCCCCAATTAGTAAAACTAAAGGGGGGATGAAAATTTTTACATAGCAGGAATAAAATTTATTAGTGAAAACATTTTAAAAAAACTTTATCAGATCAATTTTCAAGTTGTTCATATGGTTTTTGGGGTATATATAATACATCAGACAAGGAATAAACGGGTTACACGTTGTTCAATCACCAAAACAGATGCAGCTGCTACCAAGCCGATTAGCCATTCCCTTTTAGCGAGTCGTTTAAAACTGAGTTTAACAGTTTTGGGAAATTTTAAAAAAAAATAAACCAAAGTTTCCTAAAGGGACCCCCTAATGCTGGTACACATCAATCAAGATATTTGTATGCCCGTCTAAGACGAAAAAATAAACTGAAAATAAACGTCACGCCCGCCATACGGGGGAGTTAACCGTTATTCCACCATTTAAATTAAATAGTAAGCCCAATCGGCGGATCACAGTTTTAGTAGTGATTGGCTAACATTTGGGGTTTCGCGCCTCGGGGGGGCGTAGTTGGCTAACGCGCTTGTGTGTTGAGCTGGGGATTTTAGGACGGGGAGTCGAGGTTCGAATCTCGGTCGGGTGAACGGGGGGTTTAGTTTTTCCAAAATGGTTTTCCCTCTCCCTCCACGAAAATTGGGGGGTTCCCATTTCCCTTTTAATTAAACCTTCCCATTTCCTAATCCAATAGCGTAATTAGTATTTAAAGCGTAAAACCCCAAAACGGGGTAGTAAGACGCTGTGCAAAATATTATTTTTATTTTTTTAACACTTTTGCTCATGATAAAAATTTTTAAATAATGGTGTACATTAAATACAGGTCTAATACCTGCAAGGGCGTGATTAAAAGAAGCCCCCAAAAGGGAAAAATAATTCAGTCAACACAGGGGCCGCTACGGTCTCGCTAGACAAGCCTTTTGCCCAAAATGAGGGGGCTAAAACATCCACGAATAACAATAAGAAAAGGGGTCCATGTGGGCCCGGGCCCAAACCCCCAATCAGGTCGTTGACAATACCCAGCAATTTCCCTATTATCGAAGGCATACGTTCCCCCAAGGAAATTTAAATATATGAGAAATCTCGAAATTTAATTAAACGCTTTTGCGTTATCATATTTACTTTACTCACCCTTTTCCCTTTTTATGACGTCGTGCAGAAAAAACATTTTGGAAAACCCTAAGGATGTGTATGACCCATTTTGGGCTTTGTACCAAAAAATTATACCCAAAAATAGTTTGTAAAAAATTAACTGTACCTATCTTATAAAAATACTATTAAGAGGAAAGTTTTGTTTTTTTTGTTTTTTGTTTGTTTGGATAAACTAAAAAAATACTAAACCCCGATTTTAAAAATTTTTCACCAATAAAAAGGGTACATTATCAGCGAGTAACGTGGGGCTATTTTTATTTTTGAAAATTTATTTTTTCTCAAAAAAAAATGTCGATAGTTTTTATTTTATAGTCTTTGGGAAAAAAAAAGTTGTTGATGGGGAAAATGGGGTTTGGGGAAGGGGCGGGGTGGTACGGGTGAGGAAAGAGGGGAAAGAGATGAAATTTGGAGGGAGGATAAAAAGGGGGGAGGGGGCTTTACAATGATGATAGGACTGTATTTTCAAAAAAAAGTAAAAAAAAAATTTTGTTTTTATATTGAATGATGGATGATTTGAAAACTTTGTTTTACCCGGATTCTTTACAATATTTTTTTAGGGGAAGGGTGTAGTTACTTGAAAATAATTAAGTTTGACATTAAAATTATTTTATTGGTTCAATTTAATGATGGAACCTTTTTGGGGTTTTTTTTGTAAAAATACGTTTTACATTTTTTAAATTTTTGTTTCAAATTTAATATATTATGTTTCCCCCCTGGAGTAGGGTTTGGGAAAATTTCTTAACCCCCACAGTAAAAATGGGTGAAATATCATAATAAGAGAGTTGAGCATTGAAAAAAAAGGGGGAAAGATGAAAAAAATGCCAAAATATATGAAGTTTTCAGTCACCCAAACAAAAAAATTTGTATATTTAAAAGCAGAATTTTTCTCTCTACGATGGATAATTTAAAATAAAAGAATCAAAATAAGTGGAGGCTTTAATTTTTATTTTAAGACTTTTTTATATATTGATAAGACAAACTTTAATAATTTTATATTTCTTTGACTTTAATTTACAAAAAAAATCTTTACCAATTTTGATTTGGCAAAAATCGTAAAAAAAAACTTACATTTATTGTTTAATTTTCCCCATTTTTTTTTTTTTTTCAAAGGAAGTACGTTAAAGAAATTTTGGGGGTCGAAATTCAACATTTATACTATAACTAAAAAAGTAATTATTTTAATAATAATGATAGATTCAAAAGTTATTTGTATAGGCCCCCAAAACATAACACTTCCCCCTTCTTATCAGTAAAAAACTAACCATGAGATGAACTTAATAATTTTTTGCAATAAATAATAAGTTTCCTTAAAATTTACTAATATAATAAATAATTTATACAAAATCTTTATTAATAATAATATTTAAAAATTTTTGCACCCCGGGTTTTCTACCCGTTCGGTTTTACCCTTTAAGTACTAAATTTCGTAATGGATTAGGAAGGGTTTTAAAATTAAAAGGAAGTGAAAACCCCCATTTGGGGGTGGAGCGAGAGTGGAAAAAACCCTTTTAGGAAAAAAAAACCTCCAGTTCACCCGACCCAGATTCGAACCCCCATTCCCCCTCCTCAGCGTCGGCTCAACACGACAAACGCGGTTTGCCCAAATAAGCCACCGAGGCGGGGTTTAAAATCTTTATTAAATCGCTTATGATGTTGTTTAGAAATGTCATCTGTTATTAATTAGTTTTAAGGGAAAACGATTTAATTGGATGAAATAAAAAAAAGTGAAAACCCCATTGTGGGGGAAGGGGAACAAAGGAATTGTCTAGTGTAACAGGTTTTTCGGTGACAGGAAGCCCCTGGCCCTTTAAAATTTTTGGGTGGGCGTTTTTAAGTGGTTGTTTTCTATTCCTAAAAAAGCTACCAACCCCGAAAATGCTGGTATTTAAAACCTCCCCATTTTATCTTCTTCATCCTTACCCCCTTTATACATTAATAAAAACATGGGTCCGCTTCGATGGTCAAAAGTTCTAAGAAAGGGATCGATCTTCAATGACTTTGGCTGACAATGATAGAAAAATCGGGGTTCGAAAACCCAGTTGGGCGTTTTCACTTTAAAGTTTTTTCCCCTTATCTTCATACAAATTACCCGCCCCGGTGGCGGGGAGTTGGCTAACGCGCTTGTCGTGTTGAGCTCGATGCTGAGGACGGGAGATCTAGGGTTTGAATCTTGGTCGGGTGAAAATGGGGGTGGTTTTTTTCCCAAAATGGTTTTTTCCCCCCTCCCTCCACGCAAATGGGGGGTTTTACTTCCTTAA
>JBCFYV010001036.1:0-57850 GCA_039000515.1 Timema cristinae | reverse complement strand
TACACTGGTTGCGGGTTGAATCTCCAATAGGATAAAAAATTCCCAAAAACATTTATTCTGGGAAATGTGAAAATTTTATAGTTGTTTGAAAACAGTAACACCGAATTAATTAAATATACCCCTTCATTGCCGAGTATCTAAGGCATCACTTTTGGGTTTAAAATTTTGGCCTGAGATAACGGAGGATTGGGGTTCAAATCCTGGCCGGTTCTAAAGGGTAGTTTTTCTTGAATTGTTTCCCAATCCCCTTTACATGAAAATGCGGGTCGGTATCTCTTAAAACCTTCCTTCCAAATTTACCTACAAATTAGTTATAATATTTCGTATAACATGAACAAGTAGTATACCCCGGTTTGATAGCTATTCGCAAAATCCACTCATCACTGATACTGTATTCAAAAAAAACAAGGTCTGGGAAGCTAAAAACTTTCCCGGGTGATCCTTTTTTACTGTAGAGGTGAGCTCTTTGAACATTATACTCTAAAAACCTAAAACTGACCAACGGCCAAACCAATTATTAGTTTTTTTTATCCCTTTTGGTCAATTATGTCTTTAACAGTTGTGTGGGGGTTCTGTTAACAATTTTTCAAATTTCCCCATAGCGACGGCATTCGTAAGCGTTTGTAATTTTTCTTTCGATTCCATTGCTTCCTTGGATTTACGTTCATTGAAATTTTTAAACTTTTTTAAATAAATTTTGAAACAAAATCTTTCTTTTTGGTTTTTAAAATTTGAAATGAACTGAGTGGAAAAAATCTATAAATTGTTTTTTTTATGAAAAGCATTACGGGTTTAAAAAAGTCAGTGTACAATAGTTTTGACTGTATTTTTTCTTAAATTAAAGGTTTTATTTGATAAAAAGAGTAAATAAAAATATTATTTGAAAAAAAAAAAAAATTGTATACACTAAATTAGAATTGATTTTTTTCTAAACTCAAGTGTACGAATATTTATGACTTTGTTTAACCTCTTTTATTTTTTTTTTTTTCGTTTTTTATACAACTTTAATCTGCTACCGGGTTTTCCTTTCATTTTTAGTATTCCATTTAAGATAATATCTTTTCACATAAACGAGTTCGTTTTTATGACCTGTTTACCTTGATTTCCCTTTTATAAGTTTTTAAGGAGTTTTAGAAGTTTTTCGATTCTTGTCAGTTTTGTTTTAGGCTACCCCTTCAATAAAATTTATGCGTAAACCGAAATGGTTTGAAAACGCGGTGCTAATAATAAAAAAATAAAAAATAATAATAATAATAATAATAATAATAATAATAACAATGATAATAAATAATAATAATAATAAAGTTTTGTTTAGTTTTAAGATAGGGAAAGGAATTTCATCACGGGTTCTTTTTTTTCTGTTTTCAAAAAGTTATAGCGTTTTGCTATTAATTTTTGTCGTGATATTATCTGAGCGGGCACTTTCTACTGTTTTATTTTTTTTTACAAATTTTTTTTTTGTGTAATCTCCCACATACTTAAAAAAAAAACACAGGGTTATTTTTCCTAGGTACCTTATTTTTCCCTTTTTTTTTCCCCAAAACACATTATTTAGGTATGGAGCTCATTTAAAATTTACGGTTGATGGTACCTCACGTGTTGTGCATATGAGGGGGACGGAAAGGGGTTTTTTTCTATTCCCTATTTACTTAGTTCGGTACTAACTCGCTGGTTTCCCACTGTGGGGCCCTGTCGTACGGCTGTGATGTAAAAATACCCTTACCATCTGACGGTGTAACGTGATGGTAAAGTATTGTACAACCTGAAAACCTGTTGAGGAAGGGGGATATTACGTTTTAAGTGTTCTGGTCCATGATGTCATCGCATTTTAAACCGCCATACCTCATATGTTCCTTCTCAAAAACCCCCGTTGTCTTTCGCCATTTCCTTCATCACTTGATGTAACCAGCCCCGCAAGTATTATTGGGCCAGCTCTTTGCCCAAAGACAGAAAACGATAGTGGGAAATTTTTTTACTAATTTTTTCCCCTTTCCTGCGCTTCCAAAACAAGTATTTCTGTTGTGCCTGATGATGATCGAATTCTACCCCTGACGGAAAAACAGTTTAAAATTTATTCCTTCCATTAAGGAAAAAAAGGGGCTTGTTAATTCACCGTAATTAAAAAGAAAAAATCCCTAGGGAGTTTGAAATATACACTGAAAAAGCATCGATTATCATATCGGTCAGTCCGGCTTCGAAGAGAAAAACCAGACGTTAATAGGAAGGCTGTTAAGAAGTACATGGAAAAAATTTGATGGGGAATTTAAAGCAGCATTTAAGGAAACAACGGGGCAATCCCGATGCAAATAGTTTCCGTACCAGATACACAAACAAAATCCCGAAGTCAACCCAATAACTGTTAGGAACACATTAAAATAAACGATTGGTTCCGTGGAAAATTACCATCTTTAGCAGGATTCAAGTAGGACTGTATACAGCTACAGTAATGACAAGTTGTTTTTTTTGGGATAGAAGTCGATGCAAGGGGTGTAAAGAAAAAATTTAAAAAAAGAAGAAAGCCCCTTTCAAATTTTTGGGGCATCGGCAAGGTACATCTTCCTGCAATTGAACAGCCTCTGATCCTCTCAAAGCCTCCTTACTAATGATCACCCCGAGGTCTCAGCATTTTTTGACAAAAATTAGAAGTATTTAATAGATGTTTTCAATGACGCCCTTTTGGAGCTAAGGAGGTTTATGAGGAAATTTTATGCCAACTTTTAAGTTCAGGGGCAATTTACTACAGATTAGGAAGTTTTTACTTCATCACAACAAAACGCCTCATTTTTAAAAATAAATTTTGTTGGCGATGATGAAAAAGGCGGAAAATGGGGTCAATACCCTTCCCTGTTTTTGAAGCCCTAGTTAATGGACAGCTTAAAATTTTTTTGCATGATCACAATCTTTCATAGGGAATTTTTAAAAAACAGAAATGGAGAGTGCCCCAAAGGTAAAGATTTAAAGTTGTGTTCGTGCTGACCAAAAAAAAAAAAACCTTTTTTTCAGCTGAACAGGGGGGTAGATAAAAAGCACCTCCAACAAGTGAGGTGGCTTTCCCTGATTGTGGAGGGGAGTTGGAAAAGGGGGGACATTGTTCTTCACAGCAGAATACTAGATTAGTGCGGTCAACGAAAAAATCACGGCTTTGACGCTCTTCAGTACCCTCTTATGTTCTGCCGTGGAGATATGGATACTCCATTTTGCATCTCCCATTTGATCCAAATTCCAAAGACCTCTTAAGAAAAAAAAGTTTCTGTTCGACTTTTACTCTTTCCCAAAAAGGAAAAAAGAGGTAAAGAAAACTAAATCTGACTCTATGCAGTCTTTTTATCATTTTGGTTGACATGTATGAACTATAAACAGAAGACAGAATTTCATTTTGACACAACCAAAGTATTATTTTTATTTTTATATTATTATGGGGGAAAGGCCCCCTCGACACATCGAGGTAATTTTGGGCCTTAAAATATATGAAAAACATAAAAAATCCCCATTGGGGAAAGAGATAAACAATCTCATCTGAGACACTCAATTTTGAGGGCCTTTAAATATGCTTTTTAGTTTAAAATAAGTGATTTCACCTGCTAAAAAAAAACCACAAGGTATCACTCATAAAAGGGGCAAAAAAAAACTATTTAAAATTTTAAAACGTTTTAAAAAGACACAACTTTAAAATTATTTTAAAACGTTAAAAAGACCCAAAAAAAACATGTTAAATTGTAATAAAAATGTTAAAAAAAATCTCAATATGAGAAATTATCCAAAAGGGGCCAAAATTTATAAAAGTGACTCAAAAAGGGCATTAAAAGATCGGGGGGGGGGGCGTTAATTTAAAAAGAGTAAACAAAATAACTCCATCGCATTTTCGCGTATTAAAAAACGTAGGGGGCCAACCCCTTTTAAAAACAAGAGCCGACGGTAGGGGCTTTGTTGCGACACTCCACAAAAAAGTGATGCACACCTAAAAGGAGTATCACAAAAAATCACACACTGGAGGTGGATTTCCCCTCTTAGTAAAAAACTAGGGTCAATGAAGTATGCCCGACGCGGAGTCTCGTCACGATGACCTCCTTCTTCTAGACTTTCGTATAGAAGAGGGCCCTCGCAACAAACCGTCCCTGGGACCGCAGCTTGTTCTGAGCAGGGGTCGAACCACTGCTCGTGCCAGGGCGTAGACTCCAGCCGAACAAACCCTTTAGATTAAAAAAAAAATAAAAACCCCGACTCGCCTCCGGGGGCAGGGTTGTCCTTGCTGCTGGGCCCCCCAGATCATTTCCTGGAGACCAGGGACCAAAGGAATCCCCAAAAGGCGAACGGGGCTTAAGAATCAATTTTAAAAATTTGCTCTTGTATCATTTGCCGAGGGGTTCAGGGGGTAGAGGTGGGCATTGCCAACAGGCACTCATGGAATCCGTGAGATGAGGACAGAACGGTGATTACTTCTATAAAACAAAATACAAAGTTTTTAAATGGCATAAAATTTTCACCCTTTTTAAAACACTGGTTTTCTTTGGGTAAACAATTTAAATTTGGATCCTTCCAAACAAAGCACATCCAACGAGGCCCCGAATTTAGCGTCATCAGAGTAGATGCGTCAAATCGTAAAAAGCGAGGGGAGAGGAGCTCTTTAAAAAGGTCCTTCATATACAAGTGGGGTGGTCGCTTTGGGGGAACTTGCAAGATCAAAGGGCATTTGGGAGGGCGTATTTCCAGGGAAAACTTGACCTGGTGATGTGGATAGCCTTGCGGACTATCCACACGTTTGGGAGAACCGAAGCATCCGGATCCACGGCCTTTTTACTCCCGCATTTAGTTTCATACATAACGGTTAGGGGATGAAACGCGGGCGGAAAGCAACATTATTTGGATCAATGTATTTGAACGTTAAATATCAGGAGAAAAAAACCCGGAAAGAAAGAGGGGGCTCACGGCGTCGGCACGATGTACGCGGGATGGTACGAAAGCACCAGTAGCGTCGAATGCCAGAAATGGGGACGCTTTCGAGCATCTTTAAAAAAAGGGGGTTTCTAGCGGAACCCATATAAAAAACGCCGTAATCAAGTTTTGATCTACCAAGGCTCTATAGAGGCGCATCAAGGTTTTTTTTCGCCACACCAAGAGGACCACTCACAACTTTAAGTAAATTCAAAGCTTTAACACACCTCCCCTTTCAGGTCTTTGTTTGGGGGGGGGATCCAAGTATTTAAATCGAATAAATCCCGGGAAAACCTTACGGTCTCGAAGGACAGGTAAAACAACGTTGTTCATTAAAATTTGGGGGGCTGGCGTATTCCGCTAATCTAGGAAATTTGGGTGACGGGCCGTCTTTCCCGCAGAGAAACGAAAACCATTACGAGATGCCACAACCAGTTGTTTAAAACGAGTTGTATCTGTCGTTCAGCCCTTTGGGGGACTTGATAACTGCAAAAAAATTGCTTTGTCATCACAAAAAGGCATAAACCGAATGGTTTTTAAGCGCACGTTGTCCCCCATGCTATTTACGCAAAGCGAACAACGTGCGTCAAGGACTGCCTAGGGACACCCCATTTTCTTGAATATAATCACGGTAAGGTTTTGTTTAACCTTACACAAAGTGTCTATCTGACAAAAAAATTGCTACAAAAATATGGGGGTTCCCCGGGAAACCCCCAAATTAAAAGGTGTTTTAAGATGCCGTAACGCCATGTAGTATCGTACCCTTCTCCAAATCAAAAAAAAAAAACAGCCAATAATGCTGTTTTATGGGGAAAGGCTCACGAAAAACAGTCTCAGACGGACGCGATGAATTTAAACGTGGATCGATTACCCGGGAAAGCCCCTTGAATATGGATTGCAATTGCGGGATTTCAAAACACCATATAAATGTTTATTTTTATTTTTTCTTATATTTTTCATCACAGCTAGTTATTGCTATCGGTCTATACTATTGGCTCTAATTTATTTCCCTTTCCACTTTTATATATTTGGGGGAAAAAGGTTGCTTGCCCCACAGTGTTGGGAATTGACGAAAATTCCAAACACAATTGGGAAGGTCTAAGAGGAACGCCGTCCAGCAGGGGGCGTTGGCGCAACATTTTATAATGGTACTTCGGGCCAGAAGTTGTATTGCCCGCCTGTGACAGGGAAAAGTAAAATTCTCTTTGTAAGGGGGAGTTATAATCCCCCCCGGGTTTTGGGCCCAAAAACATTTTTTTGGGCGCTCGGGGTGCTGCGCTTATGCACCGCGAATCGTTGGTACTCGCAGTGCTAAAAAAAATTGGCGAACAAGAGCCCAATACATTGGCGAGCTCCATGGGGGGGAGACAATGAACCGTTTGACATTTAAATGGGGTATATTATAAATGTATTTTGCTACTACGTACTTTACGAATGTGATCCCAAACCTTTTTTTTTGGGGGTGGAAATTGTAAGGAGAAATAAACTGTCTCCAAACTCCCCTTTGCTTTTTGAATGATACGGCGAGCTCTAGACGTAGAATCCAAATGACTCCAGATTCTCCGAAGTAGGATGTCGATGAAAGAGACTTTGGGGCCCTTTGACGGTTAGAAAAAAGCAGCGGCACTCCTCGTTCCACAGGGGAAAAAGGGCGGTGGCGCGGGTTTGGCTAGAATTTTGGGGGTGGGTGCTCGCCGCGCGATGACCGGGGCGAAGTAATTGCCCAACCTTTAAAATCGACGCAGGAGAATGGGGTTCGTCGAAACGGGGACTCGCGGAATTTATCAGGTAGCCCCGTTTAGAACCCTTGGGGGGAAAAAAGCTGACTGGGGGATCTTGAATTTGTGAAAGCAGAATGGGGAAGGGGATCGCTGCCACATAGGTCCGATGAACCTCCAAAAGGGGAAATGACACAATCCCCGGGGGTACATTAAAAGGGGTAAGCGATGGCGAGATACACCATTAAGGTGGGTAATGTTTTGGGTACCCGTGTTTTATTTAAAACCAGGTTTCCCAGACAAGATATCCTTCTTTCCCTCTCACAAGCTTCGGTTTGTCAGTTGGCGGAAATAGGTTTCCTTTCAAACACAAGATGGGGGGATGCAAGGAAAATTTTTAGTTTTTTAAATTTCCCTCTGCACGGCATAGAAACCCCACATTTTCCCTTGTAGTAGCGACATTATTATTATTATTTTTTAATTAATATCCTCACAATCCAAAACACTATATTTTAAAAAAAAATTTTATTGAGACTTTTTTTGGTCTCTTGTTTTCCATCTCTCTTGACTCCCGCTTTAGCAGAGGGTTTTGGGTTTTTCCTGTTAGACAGAAGGGGGATCCTTACGCGGGGAAAGGCTTTGTAAAGCCTTCGACGCTTTTTTTTAGAGTTTTTTTTTCGGCCGGTTCTCTCGTGGTCCTTCCCCAAGGCACCAGTGGGACTCCCCCTTTGCGACCTCGCCTTTGTACCACCACTCACCCCGACCTCCGGATTTCCCTGAGGCGGGGTTGAGCGGCTCGACAACGGTGGGCAGATGGTTTAGGACCCCGAGGAGGAAACTCGGAGGGGGTCACGAGGGGGTTCGGAAGGGTTCCCCCTAGAGGGCTGGGGTGTTCCCCGAGGGGCCTCCTCGGGGTAAGGTGGTGGAGGCGACTTGGGCGGGGGGTTTGTCGCCCTTGGTACTATTTTGGTCCCCACCATAGATGGTGTTGGTTGCCTTATAGTGTTTCGAGTAAGGGACGAGTGGCACAGGTGTGAAAGCGTTTTGGGGAATATTAACTGCGCAATGGCAGTTGGGGCAATTTATGTTCTGGTTACAATCGACTTTAAGATGTCTAAAAAACGGAGCTTGATGGATACATTTTCCCTTGCGGGCCTGGGCATTAGGGATCTTCTTTTCACATTGGATCTACAGGCTTTTTTCCCCACCTTCCATTTCGGACAGGTCCGAGACCAAGCAGAATGCGGACCCTTGCAGTTGACGCAGAACTTAGGAGACTCACACGGTGTATCGTGACCCTTTCCTGTCCGCAATTGCACAGGTTGGCCTTCCATGGCATCTCAGCTTCGTATGCCCAAATTTCTGGCCTGAAAGTGGGCCCCGAGGTTTGGGAACGTATGGCCTGACTCTGAGCACATGAACCCCGTTTCGAACCTCCTTTGGGAGGATGGGGGGTCGAAAGGTGGGATGTATTTTATCCGTCTTTTTTCTCTTTTTCCGTTCTTTTTGGTAATGATCGGAGCCTCGGTGACATGCTCCGGGGGAAAGCTCCTCAAGATATCCTCAATGTTTCACGCAGTCGAGGTCATAACAAGTGCCCACTCCCTTGGCAAACATTGGGGAAAACCTGTAGGGCTCCACCTTCACTGTATTTTTGCCGTTTTTACTAAACCCGGTTTTCGGGGGATCGCCAAATTTTCGAGGATTGGTGTCATCATAGTCTGTAAATAATGGTGCTCACGCAGTTTTATTAAAACGTCAGATTTGCCGCTCCATTTATCCTCATTTCGATGAATAAATGGGCTCACACGTTTCAGATTTGACTTTCATCTACTCGAGACTCACCAAGGAAGCGGGGCTGGGGCCCTCACCACTTCCTGGCTTTTTTCAAAAAAAGGGTGGACGGCCTTACCCGTTTCCCCTCTTGTCATTTTTTTTCGGCCCTGTGAGGGGCCGGGCAGTTAAAATGCCCGCAGAACTTGTCAGGGACGGTGCCAGCGGACAGTAAGTTGTCAGCAGTGAAAAATGTACTCGTCAGAGTGGGAGGACAACCTGCAAAAAATACTCGGATCATTGACCCAAAGGGTTTATCCCCGTTGGATCTACCACATAGGGGCCCTGTTAACTCTTCCGACGAGAGGCTCCCCTAAAACGCTAGACTGACAACCTTCATATGGAGCATCGCCGGAAGAGAGGGGCACCGCAGCAAGTGTATGCAGGAAAGCGCTTTTAAATTTTTGTCCGGAACCATCATGAAAGCAACCGGTCTATTTTCTCAGGTAGGGTTTCCCGGTTGTCATCCCCAAGGCCCTTCTACCAAGTATTACAAACCGGCGCACTTTCACTCAGGAGTCAAGGCAAATGGGATCCAATATTAAACCCAAAAGGGGAAGCCGTGTTAGATTTCCAAGGTCGTCAACAGAGGGGGCCAAAGGGCTTTGTGCAGGATTTAAAGGGAGGGGAAGGGAAGAAAGAAGGAAGGAAGAGTTATGAAAGAGAAGGTGGAAGAAGGAAAGAGAAGGTGAAAGAAGGAAAGAGAAGGTAAAAGAAGGAAAAAGAAAGAAGGAAAAAAGGAAAAAAAGAAAGTGAAAGGAAAGATGTTGGATTTGGGGTTGTCCTGCACAAGGTACATCCCCGCACAGTGCCTCCCCTTTTAGTCGCCTCTTACGACAAGCAGGGGTTATTGCGGGACTATTCTAAAACCCCCTCCCGCAGGGGGGGTTGTTAAAGAAAAACTTGCAATACTATTTGGGAAACTCTACTATTTATTATTTGGTGAGAATATGCGACTGACTGTTTAGAATTTTCATCAGATTGTTAAAAAAGCCTTAAAATTTAACTTATTTGTAAACTCTATATAATTACAGTCTCCCTGAGGGTTCATCGGGTTCCAATTCTGGGCCCCTCGCAAGATATCGGGTTCGTGCCATCAGTCTCGAGAATGGGGTTTGTGCATTGTTAAATTTGGCTGATGGTCGCGTGGTCAAAAGCGTCACTAAGGCCTGCGTACTGGGATTGGGGATTTTTCTCACACCAACAAATGCGGGGGAAAATATACGAATTCTCGCTCAGTTGAACAGGGGTTGGTTTTTTTCCACAAACGCGGGTACATTTGATCCTTACGCGTAGTAAGCCCCGCTGTGCACACCCCCAAGAAAGCGGGTTTCTCTGGTTCAAATCCCTCGACCTGCAAGGCCAACAAACGTTTAATTTTCAACTGAGCACTGCGATTACACAAAACCCCTTTTTTCATCTCGCAAATGTGGGGAAAACATGGTCTAAGGCGTCAATAGACGGGCGGTCAATGATTAAAGAATCAGGGTTCGTATCCTTTTTCGGATTTTTGGGAGCATCCTGTAAAAATTTATTTTCAATTTTGTTTAACCTGTCGCAGTTGATACGGGCTTCATACATATATTTTTCAAATTAAATTTGTTAGGTAATCAACTTTGAACACATTATTTTAGGCAAAATCCTAAACGGTGTCAAGTAGAAGAGCATATCTAATTGCTGTCAGAACCCCCCTATTCATACGTCAAGTCATTGTGATTACAGTACATCATTGTTTTTAGTGGGGGCAATAAAAATAAATTTATTTGTTTTGTCAGTTTCACCATGGTAATCACAAAGAGGATTTTGGGCGTTCCAATCCGGGGGGGGAAACTTTCAACGAATCATCTTAATCGGGCCCTAATTACTTCGTTTGTTCGGACTTTAAAGTGAACGCGTCGCAGCTGTCATTGTGAGTTAGACTTTATCATTTTAAAACATTTTCCTTTTGATGTTTTACTTTTTTTTTTTGAATATTCTGGACGGTGATAAGCTATTTGAGTTAACTCGACTGAACGCCCCAAAATAAGATAGCACGTGTTTTTTGTGATCGTTTACCACAGGGATCAGAATACTTTGTACGTTGGGAATCACGTATGTGATTATAGTTGTTTATGGCAGTACTCGTAAATTATGTCCCGAATTTACATATGTTGTATGGTTGATGTGATTGGTACAATAAATTTAATTAATTGGAAACAAGATTGGGAAGCTTTTGCTACGGAAGGAGTTGCATGTGCGTCTTTATATTTTTAAAAAAGTAAATAGTGATTTCTTCGGGGCAAAGGGAGATTCCTGTCCCGTTACCCTTACCGGTTGGACGAACCAGCAGAAAAACTTCACCGCGCAGCTTGTTCTTCCGGCGCGCCGATGGACAATGAGTGATTCGAACGCTGTTCGACTCCCTTTCAGTTCAGGCTACAGAATATTACCTTTATTATAAGGAAACGTAGAAATAATAATTTTTTTTTACAAATATTAGAATAACTTTAAATTCCCCTTAGATTGGAGTTAATCTCTGTTTCTAAATACCAATCAAAAACGTGCTAAAATCTTCTTTTGGGTGGTGAATTTGCTGACGGTCTTTTGACATTGTTCATATTTAAAACCCAGTCTTGTTTATCTGCATTTTGAGGGTCCCTTTTTTTTTAAATTGGTGGTGATTGCTTGGAGCTACGAAAGGGAGGCAAAAAATCTGGATGAAAAATTATTAAAATATATAGATTAATTGTATTTATTTATTTTTAGGTTAGTAGAAAGGAACTGTAATTAATAAAACCCCTTTTTTAAATTTTAAAATGGCATATACAAGAGAAAATAAATGCTTTCTATTTATTCACCACAAATAAAAGTATACTGGATATTTATTTCAACCATGAAGATATATTTTTCAAAATAGAAAAATTTTTGAAATTTTGTTCACTTTATGAAATATTTTTTATTCATTAGTGTACCTGCTTGAGGAGCTCCCCTTTAAATTTAAAAAAAGAAATTGTATTAAATTTATAATGTTAAAGGTTCCTAGGTTATGCGCTAAATAATGGTAGCGCAGTTCTGATTACTCTAACGTAGGGAGGTGTCCGAAAGGGGGGTCTTCAGGGGTTTCCCTTTTACGAAGGGGGGTCTTGAGGATGGGGATTCCCTCAAGATTAAAATTCGTCCAAGCAGTTTTCGATGATCTCCGCCTTCATGGCCCCCGTTTTTTAAAAATAATAAATTTTCTTTTCTAGTTTTTTTTATTGGGGCATCACCAAAATTTAAATTTAATTAATTTAAAACATTCATTTGAGTGCAACAACAACAACAACAACAACCCAACGAAACTAGTTTTTTTAATTCACTTTTTTTAAACCCTTAAAACTTTGTCCTCCAAAATATATCATTTCTGCGTGGTTTAGATTTAAATCGCTTAAAATCCAAATAAAAAGACAGACTTTGGAAGGGAAGACGTTACCGAACTGCCCAGACCGATATGTAGTCATTGGGCGTTTCACCTTTTAAATTTAAACGTTTGAATAAGTTTTTTTGGTTGTTAAAAACCTCGAGATTTACGGGTTCTTTGGACTTTGCCTCCTCCTCCTCCCATTGGTGGGTGGGCAAGCAGTGACTCTGCTTTTCTGGTAGAGAGAAGACTCTGACTCCGGCGTCCAGTAGGACAGAAGCTCTTGCTGTGGCGGGTATGCCGGGGATGAGTTTTGCTGGTTGAGGCGTCGTGAGGGTGGTGGGGTGTGGTATGGAGGGCGGAAGGGTTGTGGCACCCTGGGCAAAAGGCCACAATGTCCCCTTTGCGGAAATTGTATACGCGCATGTAGTATGGGAAAAGGGTAAGACCCCTTATCGGTGACAGCTAGAGTCGCAAAACTCATGGTAGCCTCGATCTGTGGACACCTCTGTCTTTTTTTTTCTACTTTGTAAATTACATTTTCTATCGCTCACACCCACACTGTGAATATTTTCTGCGTAATATAGGCACGACCCGAAATTGTATGACCCAAAACATTATATTAATATACCCGGTTCTAAGCATGGTGAGCGTACTGGTTGGTTTTGGCCGGGTATTGTTTGACTCTTAAAGCTTTCAAAGTTCACAACTGGTTGGGTGCACGGGTTTTTACTCCGGAAACGGTGAAATACCATTTCCCTCGTTATTCAGCTCCCCAAAATGTCTTCATCTGTTAGAGTACCAAAAACTACGGGGTTTAAAAAAATTTACAAAAACCCCCACCATTTAGATAGGTATTACGCTTTCCCCCAAATTTTTATCGCCCGCTTTTAATTTATCCCCCCGAGTACTTTTGATCGACAATTAGATCCCCTCAATTTTACGGTGGGGGACGGCGTCCAATATTTACCAGCTGCTTTAAACTTGTCCAGTTATCCCGGTTTTAATGGGGACGATCAATATGGTGTCCCCCTTATTTTATCCCCTCCCTACCGGTTGTTTGTGACAGATAGAGTCAAGGTTTTGAATTTCTCCTTGTCTGGAAAGGCTTTTGCAACTCCCCGAGGGGCTATTGGGACCGGTTTTGATATAAAGGGAAATTTTTTAAAAATATAGACCGTTTTCGATATGAACGGATTTTTTTTTAGTTACGTCGAATAAATATATATTTTATTTTATTCTGTGTTTAAATTAGACGCTACCACAGAAGGCCCTAGAAAAAAACCCCCCGGTTCCCCCAAAGCGATGTTCGAACCCCCCACCCCCGTAGATAGCGTGTTGTTTCCAACACGGTTAATACTACCGTGTAAGAAAATTGGCTATTTAAAAACCCTTCGAAAAATGCGGGATTCACTTTCTGAATGCGGGAACATTTTGCAAAACCATTGCACTGGGAAAGGGAAAAACGTGTGCTTGCCCCTCGAAAGGGTATATCGGGTTCGTGCCCACACTTGCGTTGTTCAATTTGGCTGATGGCGGGGGTGGTTTAAGGCGTCACGGAACATTTTCTTCGTTCTGGAAGGCCTGAGTTCAAATCCCCGCTTTGTCCATACTCTAATATTAACCTTCCAGGGGGACTATATGTTGACGATGTTTACAACGAGGGGAGCGAGGGGGTTCCCTTGGTCGTACTTGTTTATTGGGGAACAAGGAGGGTCGATAACAACTCAAAAGTGTATAATAAAATATATATTTGTAATATCTGTGTTTTAAACCCTCCCTATCATCGTTTATCGACAATTAATCAGCAATTATCAATTCTCAGATTCGGTCGGGGGGGGGGGGGGACCGTACTATGTTATCCTTCCTTAGATAAAATGGTCATAGTTTTTTTTTAATACTCTTTTTTATAAACCTTTCCACTGTCTATATGTTCACATGTTATTGTACCAAAAGGGGTTGTTTACAAACTTGTTCAAGGTCGTATGGAATGAGGGGAATCCACAGTACTTGACTTTTCTTATCTTTTCGGCCGAATGCAAAGGGTAGTTTCCCAAAAAATGTTTTCTCTACCTGGCACCCCGTTAATTAAAGTGGTACCCAAAGACTCTGCATTTGAAACCATTTTTGTTTATTTATTCATTAATGTTTTACCTTCCCCACTTACATACTGTAAGTATCCCTTCACGCAGGTAATTTACAAATATCCTTTCGGTTGTACGGGGAAACTTACCGGGAACTATAGATAAAGTTAAAATGGGGCCTGAGAGCAATCTCTTCAGGTCAATATGCAATGGGACTGAGCTTAACCCCACTAAATCTCAAGTAATGGGTTATTGGGGCATCAAGGCTCTTGTTTAAAAGTAAATAGCTCACTTTTTTCCAGTATTTTACTTAATAACTTGTTTACCATTTAATTTCCCAAAAAAAGAATCTAGGTATACTAATGAATGAAAAAACTCACCTGGACAAACTAAATTACCCAAAATTGTAAAAAACCTACGCTGCTCTTCATACCTAAAAAGGGTTTAAAAATTTATTTTTCTCTCTCTTTTCTTAAAGTTATGCTATCCAAAGCTTGATATTCCCTACTTTGACTACTGTGACAATGTTTTATAGTGACCTCCCCTGAAGAGCTTGCACAAAGATTACAGTGTCTAGAGATTACCCAAAATCTAGAAGAGAGGAGGTCATCCCTGACAAAGACTCCCGGTCGGACACACGTCATTGGAACCATGGGTTTTTATTGAGAGGGTCACCCCAGTGTGTGAGCTTTGCGATGCTCCTTGAGTGTGTATCAATTTTGGTTTTAAGTGTCGCAAACTAGCCCCTATCCGCCGGCTTTTTGATTTTAAAGGTGAACTACGTTTTATTACGCGAATAGCGCGGATGGGGGTTATTTGTTTAATCCGTTTTATACGCCAGGCGGATCTTTTTAAGCCATTTGAGTCACTTTTCCCAAAGTGGCTCTTTTGGATATTATTCATATTGAGTCTTTTTGACAGTTTTATTACAATTTAACATGTTGTTTTTTTTTATCGTATTTTAATTTTAACATGTTGTGTCATTTTAACGTGTTATATTTTAATATGTTTGTTTTGTTTTTTATTGGAGTGATACACTTGTGGTTTTTTTTTTGGGGTTTATCATTTTAATTTATACCAAGAGCCCATTTGAGAAACCCTATGGAGAGTCTCAGATGGTGAATGTTTTATGTCTTTCCCTATGGGGTTTTTTTTATGTTTTTAATATATTTAAAGGCCCTAATGACATAGAGGGTGTCGATGGGCCCCTTTTAAACAATAATAAAAATTATAAACGAACTGGTTTTTTTGCATGTCGCTTGTTCAACACAAGCGTATATCATTAGTTTCCTTAATGAGAGCAGTACATATATGTAATGGAAGAAAGATTAGATAACACACCCGAGCAATAATTAAAAAAAATATCAAAATATGTATGTAAAACGTCCAGGATATGGTTGTATTATTATGGGGGGGATTTTTTAACATTACATGAAAAATTTGTACACCCAGTTGGTCATTTATGCACACGAATTTTTTTAAAATGTTTTAAAAAATTTTGGGTTTTATTTCCGCAGATTATTTTGATATTCATAAAGGGTACATTGCGGGCGTTATTAAATGATTAAATACTTACGCGATTATAGCAATGTTACTTTAATGACGGGAAACAAAAATCCCGTAGAAAATACCATTATGGTGACCCCTTTTAGAACTTTAAATATTCTGAATCAAATAAATGGTAAAAATCGAGGGAAACCCTTATATTCCCCAAGAGTTAATTTTTACATCAAACCTGCTTTGTAGTTATCACTTAAAATTTTTACAATGATGTCTGCACCAAAATAGATATTTTGGGAAAAAAAAAGTAATAGATATCCGTAAGTTTTATAAAAATAATTATTTTGATTGCAATTTAAATAATAACCCTATTTAAAAAATTATTTTCAAGTATAAAGATTTATTTTAAAAGTTTAATGTTATAACTAAATTTTTTCTAACAACTTTACGTATTTTTTTAATACAAAAAGGTTTATTTAAACAGCAAAAATAACCGGTCCCCGGGGTTTCAGTGGTCAGTATACAGGTCTACGGATCTAGGGGTCCCAGGTTCGATTCCCGGTTTGATACTATGAGTATTTTTCCCCCAAAGGGGAGATGTATTCCCAACGGCCCTACGGTATGGTTGGTTTAAAAACTTAAGTTAGGGTTAAGAGCTAATATTTTCCACGCCCTCAGCCCATTTAAAGGGGGGGAACTCCAAACAAATGCTAAAAAAAACGTGTACTACAAACATCTTAATTCTGATAGTAGCTATTATTTAATAAAATTTGTTATTTTTCTTCTATTAAAATAAAAGTGGTTCGTTTCAACAACTTTTTTTTAAATACAAAAAAAAATTTTAAATTATTGAATTTCAAATTTTTTAAATAATTCTTATAATTTTTTTCTTCCGTGTTTTCGCCCAAAAATATATTTTTTAAAAAATTTGATATCTTAGTTATCAAAAAAGTTTTTTTCTTTGGCTATTTCCGAATGTTTAGAATTTAAAAAGTTTTTTTTAAACAATGATTTGATCATGGGCCATATTTAAAAAACTATATTCATTTATTAAAAATAAAATTATGGTGATAGGGAAAAATATTATTATTTCATACTCTCCCTTTATTTTAATCCCTTATAACCTGAACGGTTTTCTGAAACAGCAAAAAAAGGGGTAGTTTTTTAAATAAAGGGAATATCCATGTTTTGAGTTTCCACCCGGTTGTTTGTGTATCTCTCTTGAGTCATTTCCTCTACTGCTCAGCGACCGATAGCTTTCCTCGCAGTTCTACGAGGGTTTGTTATAAATGACGTCACAAACTGCTTTTTCATTGAATTTTTCGGTGAGAATAGTCCCAGTTTTTTTGTTTCGTCAAAAAATGAAAAAAATTTTAAATTTAAAATTATTTACTACCCACGCCATTTTAATATTAAATTTGGTACATGTTTGAATAATTTTTTCTTCTGGTATGATTTTTTGTGGTATTTTAAATAATTTTAACAATCTGCATTAAAAAACTAGTTTGTTTATCTGAGAGGTGATTCTAGTTTCCTTTGTTCTAAATAAAACAATGTCCCGAGGAACAAAGTTCGACCCCCTTTAAAATGAAAGAAAATAAACTTTTGGGGGGTTTTAAAGTTGAAACTAAAACTCCAATCAAAAATTGGGTTTAATCATTGTTATGAATTTTAATTCGATTTTTTATCGGTTTTTAAAACAGGTATTTAGATTAATAAAAAATAAATACACAAACCCTCCTTATAGTTTGAATAAGATCATACACGTCATATTTTCTTTTTTTCAAATTTGCATTAGAAACATTGGCTCGTTTAGTTATTTCAAAGCAGAAACTTTAGCTTTGTAAATAAAAGTTTCGGAAAAACGCAACCCAAATTTTTTATAAATTTAAAAAGACTATACTTGACGGATACATTTCCCCTAAATATATTTATCTTCCTTAGTCCAGGCTCGTTATTATAATTAAATGCGTTTTAGCCCAGCTAATTAGTAAGTAGCCAGCATGGCCAGATTAAGGGGGTGGCGGGGCTACGGTGGTCATGGACACGGGCCTCACTCTTGAGAGGGCTCTGTAACACTACATACATATTTTTACTACTTTTATTTTATTAAAGTGAGTAAGTCTGTTTGTGCTATAAAGGGCAGCCCATTAAACAAAGATTTTAATGGCTCCTGAGATGACATGTTGATGGGTGGTATGGGGGAAAGGGGTTTGGGGCACGCGATGTTGGTAGAGGGGGGGGTGTAGAGCTCTGGGGTGCAATGAGGGTTTGGTGTCTCCTGGGATGGGGGGTTGAAGCACCTGTGAGGGGGAGGACACAACTTGGTTCTCTCTCTCAGGGTGAGTGTTCTCTCTTCCGACGAGCCGGCGAGTTTTTTTTTCTCGGGTCTCGAAGTATCCCACTAGCGGATCGTCCCCACGGTCTCGAAGTATCCACTCTACCTCCAGCAAATGCGGGTCGTCTCACGATCTGGCGGATCCCCTCTACCTTCACGCAAATGCGGGTTCATTCCCAAGGGCCCTGGCGGATCGCTCTACCTTCACACAAATGAGGGTTACTTCCTCAAACCCTGATGGTCAAGGGTATGAAAGTATTATTTTTAATATTCAGTACAAAATTCTCTCTCTCAAAGATTTTTCATGCATAGTCTTAGTCTATCAACATACGCATACATATAGTCTTTTCAATCCCTCTCTCTCTCTCTCAAACCTTGCGGTCTGTAGGGTAGCTACGGGTCTCGAAGTACCCAACTCTACCCACGCAAATGCGGGTCGTTCACGGTTTCGAAGTATCCACTCTACCTCCACGCAAATGGGGTTCACTTCCAATTCCTCCCGCGGGTGAGATATGATAAGTATATTCTTCCTAAAAACCCTGACGGTCAAGGATATGAAAAGTATTATTCCCTTTAAGTCAATAATCATTTAATGAGTTTAAAGAATTGTTTACATCGGGGTCGTGTGCGTGTGTTAGGATAACTGACTTAATCTAAGTCAATAATCGTTGAATTGTCAAGATTGGGAATTAAGGATATGACAAGTATTATTCCCTTCTAAGTCAATAATCATTTATTGAGTTTAAAAGAATTGTTTACATCAGGGTCGTGTTCGTCCACAGCTGGCGGTCCACCTACCTTCACGAAAATTGCGGGTTCAGGTTGTCTCACGGCCTGGCCCACTCTACCTCCACGCAAATGCGGGTTCACTTCCCAAGGGTTGGTTCCGAGAGAGGTGAGTGTTCATCGGTTTTTTTGACGACAGCTACGGGTCTCGAAGTATCCACTCTACCTTCACGCAAATGCGGGTTCACTTCCCCGGGAGGGCAGCTCTTGGAAAAGTATATTCTCCCTCAAACCTGTGGTCAAGGATAGGGAAAGTATTATTCCCTTCTAAGTCAATAATCATTTAATGAGTTTAAAAGAATTGTTTACATCAGAGTCGTGTGCGTATGTGAGTGTTTTTAGGATAATGAACTTAATCTAAGACAATACTCGTCGCCCCCCCTTGCGGGACGGGGTTAGAATAGTCCCGCAGTAACCCCTGCTTGTCGTAAGAAGCGACTAAAAGGGGGGCTTCTGTGCAGTACGTACCTGGTTTGTGGGACAAACCTACCTATATCTTTCCTTTCACATCATTTTCTTCTTCCTTCACTTTCCCCCTTTTTTTTTCCCCCTTCCCCTTCGCTTTATCTACCCTTACCTTTTTCTTCCTTTCCCCCACCGTTCACACTGTACGGGAGGCCTTTGGCCTTTCCGTTGACGACCTTGGCAACTAACCCGGTTCTTCTCTGTTTACTATTGGATACCACTGCCTTGAGCTCCTAAATGAAAGTGCGCCGGTTGCAATCCTTAGTAAAAGGGGCCCTTAGGGATGACAAAAACCGGGTACCTACTTTGGGAAAAGATCGGTTGCGTTATGGGGGCCCCCGGACGTAAAATTGGCACTTTCCTACACCCACTTGCTGCGACGACCTCTCTCTCGGCGATGCTCTATGCGAAGGTTGTCATGTCTAGGTCGTAATAGAGCCTCTCGCCGGGACAGTTAACAGGGCCATATGGGGGTAGAACCAACTTGGATCACCCTGGGTCTCGATCCGAGTATTGTGTAGGTTGTCCCCAATCATGGCATGGCCAACAACATTGTCCCGCTGGAACGTACTGCCAAACACTGCTGGCAACTGTCTGCCGGCCCCTCGCA
Organism: Timema cristinae; assembly: GCA_039000515.1. NCBI lineage: Eukaryota > Metazoa > Arthropoda > Insecta > Phasmatodea > Timematidae > Timema > Timema cristinae. The sequence continues at coordinate 38,205 of JBCFYV010001036.1, read as the reverse complement.
GGGTCGTAATATAGATAAGAGGCGGAAAGGGTAAGGCCGTCCAGCCCTTTAATTGAAAAAATCCAGCAAGTGGTGAGGCCCCAGCCCGCTTTAGTAATGTCTCGAATAGAAGAAAATGAGAACCTCAGGCGTGTCAGCCCATTTGTCCTCGAAAGAGTGATTAGTGGAGCGGCCGAGTCTGGGGTTTCAATTAGAAAACTGCGCGATGGCACAATTAATGATCCAGACCGAAAATGACCTTCAGACAGCGAAAATAATGGCAATAACTACCATACGTTGAGCCCCTGAATCATTTAAAGGTGAAGGTGGAACCGCACAGGTTCCTCATGTTTGCAAGGAGTGGTCACTTGCTTATGACCTCGACTGCGTAAGCATTTTAGGACATCTTGAGGAGCTTTCCCCTCAACATGTCACCGAAGTATATAGGATTACCATCAAAAGGAACGATATAGTGAAGAATACTGACAGTTATATCCTAACATTTGCCACTCCTTCCTTACCAAAGGAGGTCCGAGCTGTTTCCACGTGCTTAGGGTCCGGCCGTATGTCCCCCAAACCCCCGGCGCTTTTTTCAGTGCCAGGAAATTCGGCATACGAAGCTGCGTTGCCGTGGTAAGCCAAACCCGTGCGGATTGTGGACAGGAGGCTCACGAACAACCATGCGAGTCTCCTAAATTCTGCATTAATTGCAAGGGGTCCCCCATTCTGCCTGGTTCTCGGTCCTGTCCGAATTGGAAAGTAGAGAAAAAAGTCCTGGAGATCCAAACAGAAAAGAAGATCCCTTATCCCCAGGCACGCAAAGAGTATACTGCACTACAAGCTCCGGTATTTCAAAGTTCCTACAGCCAAATTGTTAGCCAAAATATAAATTGCCCTAACTGCCACACCCGCAGGTTAATATTGCAAAGACCTTCTACACGACCTGTGCCACTCGTCTCTATTCGAGACTCAACAAAAAAACCAGCATCAACTATGGTGATGCGAAATTTAGGACAGGTGGCGACACCCTCACAACAAGTCGCCTCCACCACCTGTACCCCCGAGGAGACCCCTCGGGGAACAATTCCGAGCCCCCCCCGGGGAACTCCCCCGAACCCCCCTCGGGGAACACCCCCGAGCCCCCCTCGGGAAACTCCTCCGAGCCCCCTCGGGGAACTCCTCCGAGCCCCCTCGGGGAACTCCTCCGAGCCCTCCTCGGGGGACTTCCCCGAGCCCTCCTCGGGGAAATAAATTGCATGCGGCCACTGTTGAGTCGCTTACTCTCGCCTCTGGGCTTCCAGAGGCCGGGATGAGTGGCGAAACAGGTGAGGCCGTAAAGGCGAGTCCACTGGTGCCTTGAAGAAGGACCAGCGAGAGACCGCCGAAAAGAATAATAGTAAAAAAGCGTCGAAGGCCTTAACAAAGCCTTCGCGCAAGGATCCGACTACCAGTCTCTCCAAAGTAAACCGAAGCCTCTCCTAAAGCGGGAGGTCCAGGAGAGGACTGGGAAAGGCAAGAGGGCCTAAAAAGGGCCTCAACCAATTTTTAATTTTAAGAGATAGTGTCATGGATTGCGAGGAAAAACTAAATTTTATACTAAATAACTTATGTCGCTACTACAATGGAATTGTAGGGGTTTCTATGCTCGTGTAGAGGAAATTAAACAACAAATTTCTTCCCTGCATCCTTCCATCTTGTGTTTGCAGGAGACCCACTTCCGCCCAAATGACAACCCGATGCTTCGTGGGTACGATGTCTATCGTACCGACAAGCCTTTCTTGATCGGCTAGCGGAGGTGTGGCTATATTCGCACGAAGCAATATATATCACAAAAATATTAACATCGTTTCCGATCTCCAAGTTATCGCTGTCCGAGTCTCCCTTGCTTTGGAGATGACAGTATGCTGCATATACCTCCGCCAGGTGAACGTATTTCGAAGAGGAGCTTAGAGGCCCTCTTTATGCAACTTCCCGCCCCCTATATCATCTTGGGGGACTTTAATGCGCATAACCTGGTGTGGGGATCTAATTTTACAGATGCCCGCGGGAGGATGGTAGAGGATATTCTTGTCTCGGGAAACCTGGTGCTAATGAACACCGGGACCCAGACACACTTCTCCACTTTTAATGGTGTATCCTCTGCCATCGACCTAACTTTATGTAGCCCAGGTATCGCCTGCCCTCTTCCTTTGGGATGTCCATACGGACCTATGTGAAGCGATCACTTCCCTATACTGCTTTCCCCACTCCAAGATTGCCCAAGTACAGCACGAGTTCCCCAATGGGTGATTAAACGTGCCGACTGGGATAGATTCCGCGAGCTCGCCGTTTTCCACGAATCCCCTTCTCCTGACGTCGATGTTAAGACTGAGTATTTTTACTTCGACGGTCATCGCGGCGGCGAGGGCCTCCATCCCTAAATCCTCGCCAAATCCGCGCCACCGTCCCGTTCCCTGTGGAGCGAAGAGTGTCGGTTGGCTATTTCTAACCGTCGAAGGGCCCTACGTCTTTTTCACCGACGTCCTACTTTGGAGAACCTGGAGTCATTCCGGATTCTACGTGCTCGAGCTCGCCGTATACTTCGTGAAAGCAGAAGAGAGTCTTGGAGGAGAAAATTTATTTCAACCCTTACAATATCCACCCCCACAACTAAGGTTTGGAATAATATCAATAAATTACGTAATAGCAACAATTCCAATAACAATATACCTGCCCTCAATGTCTAACGGTTCACGTGTCTCCTCCCCTGGGAGGTCGTTAATGTATTGGGCTCGATGTTCGCCGCTATTTCTAGCACTGCGAGCTACACTAACGAGTTCGCAGTTTATAAGCGGAACATCGAGCGCCATGCTATTGATTTTGGTCGAAGTCGGGGGGAGGATTATAACTCCCCTTTACCAAAGATGAACTGACCTATGCCCTGTCCCAGGCCGGCAGCACAGACTCTGGTCCAGACGACATTCATTTATGAGATGTTGCGTCAGCTGCCCCCTGCCGGACAGGCACTTCTTTTAGACCTCTATAATAGTGTTTGGGAATCTCAGCAGTTCCCTCACTATGGAGGCAAGCAACCGTTATACCTATATATAAAAGTGGCAAAGATAAATTAGAGCCAACTAGCTATAGACAGATAGCTTTAACTAGTTGTGTGTGTAAAAATATTGGAAAAAATAATTAATAAGCGACTTATATGGTATTTAGAATCCCGCAATCTGCTATCTAATATTCAATGTGGTTTTCGCCGTAACCGATCCACGGTGGATCACCTTGTCCGTTTAGAGAACGGCTATTCGTGACGCTTTTCTCCATAAGCAGCATCTTCTGGCTGTCTTCTTCGATCTGGAGAAAGCCTACGATACCACCTGGCGGTACGGCATTTTGAAAACACTTTTCAATTGGGGGTTTCGAGGAAACCTTCCTTCTTTTATATCTAATTTTAATGTCGGATAGACACTTTCGGGTAAGGTTAAATAAACACCTTATCCGAGTGATTTTATTCAAGAAAATGGGGTGCCTCAGGGTAGTATTCTGAGCTGTACGTTGTTCGCTATCGCAATAAATAGCATTGTTGACAATGTGCGCATGCCTGTACGGTCATGCCTCTTGTGGATGACTTCGCAATTTATTGCAGTTCGTCAAGTCTCCACAGGGCTGAACGGCAGATACAGCTCTCTGTCAACAATCTTGGATCGTGGGCATCGCGTAATGGCTTTCGCTTCTCTGCAGCCAAGACGACGGTTGTCCACTTTCATAGAACACGCGGAATACAGCCAGCCCCCAGTATTTTAATGAATCACTTTGTTTTACCAGTCTCAGAAAGCGTAAGGTTTCTGGGACTTTTATTTGATTTTAAATTAACTTGGATCCCCCACATCAAAGACCTGAAAGCGAGGTGTATCAAAGCATTGAATTTGCTCAAAGTCATTAGCGGTCGGTCCTGGGGTGCTGATAGGGAAACCTTGATGCGCCTGTATAGGGCCTTGGTCAGATCTAAACTAGATTACGGCAGTTTTGTGTATGGCTCAGCTAGGACCCTCGGCGTTTAAGATGCTAGATAGTGTCCACCATGCTGGCATTCGACTGGCTACTGGCGCCTTTCGTACCAGTCCAGTCGTCAGCATCTGTGCCGACGCCGGTGAGCCCCCTCTTTTTACCGGCGGTCCTATCTTCTGGCATCTTACGTGTCGAAACTTCATTGCATGGCGCAGCATGTTGCCTATCGTCCTGTGTTTCATCCCCCTAACCGTGTCTTGTATGAAACTAAATGGCGTAGTACAAGGCCGGTTGGGATCAGGATGTTTTCGGTTTTCGACACGTGTGGGATAATCTTGCCAAAGGCTATCCCCTCATTCCCAGGTCGAGTTTCTCCCTGGAAGATACGCCTACCTCAATGCCATTTTGACCTTGCAAAGTTCCCTAAAGCGACCACCCCACATTTTTTTTATACGAGAGGACCTTTAATGAGCTCCTCGCAACCCGCTTTCGGGGTTTTAAGCGCATTTACACGGATGGCTCGAAATGCGGGGCCTCCGTGGGATGTGCTTTTGTTGTGGAAGGATCCAATTTTAAATTTGCTTTACCTGGTGAATCCAGTGTTTTTACTGCTGAAACTATATGCCATTTTTAAATCGTTATGTTTTGTATATCGTAAGTGTCACCGGTCTTCTCATTGCACGGATTCCATGAGTGCTTGTTGGCATTGTCCACTCTCTACTCGTGGAATCCTCTCGTGCAGATGATTCACGAACAGATTTTAAAAATTGATTCATTATGCACCCGGCTCGCCTTTTGCTGGATTCTGGTCATGCCGGTCTTTCAGGAAATGAACTGGCGGACCAGGCGGCCAAGGAGGCAGCACGCCTGCCTCCTGAGGCGAGTCTGGGTGTCATGTTTTTAGACCTAAAGGGTTATTGTTCGGCGTGGGGTCTTACGCACCTGGCACGAGCAGTGGGTCTCGACCCTGCTCAGAACAAGCTGCGGTCCATCAGGGACGGTGTGTCGCGATGGCCCTCTTCTATGCGAAAGTCTAGAAGAGAGGAGGTCATCGTGACGAGACTCCGCGTCGGGCATACTTCACTGACCCATAGTTTTTTAACTGAGAGGGGATCCACCTCCAGTGTGTGAGTTTTGCGATGCTCTCTGAGTGTGTATCACATTTTGGTGGAGTGTCGTAAATATGCCCCTATCCGCCCTGGCTCTTGATTTTAAAGGTGACCTACGTTTTTTATTACGCGATAGTGCGGATGGAGTTATTTGTTTACTCCGTTTTATACGCCAGGCGGATCTTTTTAATGCCATTTGAGTCACTTTTATAAAGTGGCTCTTTTGGATATTATCTCATATTGAGATCTTTTTAACGGTTTTATTACAATTTAACATGTTGTTTTGTCTTTTTAACGTATTATCATTTTAACATGTTTTGTCTTTTTAACGTGTTATATTTTAATATGTTTGTTTTGTCTTTTTATTGGAGTGATACACTTGTGGTTTTTCTTAGCAGGTGTATCACTTAATTTATACCAAGAGTCCATTTGAGCACTCCTATGGAGTGTCTCAGATGGTGAATGTTTTATCTCTTTCCCAATGGGGATTTTATTATGTTTTTAATATATTTCAAGGCCCTAATGACCTAGATGTGTCGATGGGCCGTTAAACAATAATAATAATAATAATAATCGTCGAATGAGTTTTAAAAAAAAAATGTTTACATCATTAACTAACAATACAAGGTTGTGTGTGTGTGTGTGTGTGTGTTGTAATTATCTTTAAATGAAGCTGGATTATGAAGAGTTGATTTCCCCGAAATGTATAACACTCACCTCTTTGATATTTCTTCGCATACATATATTCAGTACAAAATTCTCCCTCTCTCTCTCTCTCTCTCTCTCAAAGTCTTAGTCTCTTCGGAGCATCCCGGGCGAGGGGTGGAGGGGTTATCTCTCGCATCGTGACGTAGCGTATAGACCCTATGGGCAGGGTTATAAGGTGCCCACAAGGTGAAGTGTGTTGTGGGGGGCTTGACCTAGTGACTGCGGTGCACAGCTGTGGCAGCTGCTCTTGAAAGAGCCGTATATAACCATAACAGTCGAGGGATTATCTGATTCACAAACTTTAGAACATAAATTTCTTTCCAAGTGACATGCTTAGAATCATAATACTTAAGTAGTTTTTACATTGAAGGTCTAGATCCGTTGTACTTTGTGGGAGGGGGGGAGAGGCGTGGCTTGGAGCCTATAAATAGGGGTGGTCAGCCTTTTTTTTGTTGAATCATTAACCGGTAGCTATATTAACCATGGCGTCAGAATTTGTGGCTGCATTTTTGACAGAGGTGGGATGTAATGAGATACTTCCACGTAAATTGATGACTTGGAGATAGGTCACGCGTACCGTATTTCTTCGATAAAATCGGTAAATACGCGATTCGGTCGTCGTTTACTTACTGTAACTCGATGCCAAGTATCAAGTTTGGCTGCCGCGAAGATTTTCGACGCTCACCGGACCTTCAGATAGAGGATATCTCGAAAGCGGATCTGCTACTTGTCTACAAAGGTCTCTCTACCGTCACCAAAACAGCCATCTGAACTTTGAAGGTAAGTGTGGGTGGGTGTTTAGGGTAACTGAACTTAAGTCAATAATCTTTGAATGAGTTTAAAAGAATTGGTTTACATCAGGGTCGTGTGCGGTGTGCGAGTGTGTTGTTAATCTAAGGACAATAATCGTTGAATGAGATTTAAAAAGAATTGTTTACATCATTAACTATCAATAATCGTTGAATTGTTTTCAAGTTAAATGAGTTTAAAAGAATTGTTTACTTAACATGAATTATGAAATAGACCTAAAAAATTAAACAATTAACTTGCGATGATTCTTAGGGTTAATTAACTAAATTGGAGGAATATATCAATTACTCGATTGCACAAGATTATTTATTAAAAGCGACACTAAATATAAGTTACTTATTCAACAGAATTACGCGAATAGGCCTAATCAGACCTAAAAAAAATAAACAATTAACTTGCGATGATTCTTAGGCTAATTAACTAAATTGGGCTAATATATCAATTACTCGATTGTTCAAGATTATTTATTAAAAGGACACTAAATATAAGTTACTTATTCAACGTGAATTATGCGAATAGGCCTAATCAGACCTAAAAAAATTAAACAATTAACTTGCGAGGATTCTTAGGGTTAATTAACTAAATTGGAGTAAATATATCAATTACTCAATTGCTCAAGATTATTTATTAAAAGTGACACTAAATATAAGTTACTTATTCAACATGAATTACGCGAATAGGCCTAATCAGACCTAAAAAATTAAACAATTAACTTACGATGATTCTTAGGGTTAATTAACTAAAATTGGAGTAATATATCAATTACTCAATTGCTCAAGATTTATTTAGATGACTTGTCATCAAAATTTAGCCCTTGAGGTTACATTTACGGTGAACCGGGACAACAGCAACTCCTTCAATTGACACTCAATAATAAACGGTAAACCTAGAGGTCTAGGGTTCAATCCTCGGTCCTGGTAATAATCAACGAATGAATTAGTTTAACATCATTAACTAACGATACAAGGTTCAAACCTCACTTCCTAGGATAATTGTGTTTAATCTATTTCCTCGTAAGACCTAAGTCAATAATATTGAATTGTTTTCAGGTTAAATGTGAATAGTTTAAAGTAATTTTCGTCATGGTTAATAATGGCTTTAAAGGAATATCGAGAAATTTAACACGAGTGAATATCCACCCTCTTTTAAACGGGAAGGGATCCGGGGAGTTTAAACACACTTTTTTTTGTTACCTTCTTTTCTTCTTCTTCTTCTTTTAACGGAAGGGGAGCGATGGATGGCAATCTCCAGCAACAAAAAAGAAATATTTAAACCTTTCTGTATTTACAGTAAACTAAAAAATATCACAAACAGCTTTTCGTAGAAATCTTCCATACTAGCCGTTCTGGTTATACACTTAAATACTGTTTAGGGATTAATAAGGTTATATTTTTTAAGAGGAAATGTGTACAAATTTGCCGTGGTTATGAGAGACTAGAAAACCATTAGGTTAAAACCATCCTGGGCGAGAGTCGAACCTTGACCCTCCAGACTCTTCAGAACAGACAGGGGCTGAAGCAGCTAGGTAGCCTGATGGTCTAGGGGGTAAGGAGTCTGTCTTATGCACTTACACCCACATAGTCGTTCCTGTTTGTTTGTTTACAGTTCTGTCTCGAGCCCGCTTGACGTTTCTTGGGAGGGGACTGTACCTGAATGAAGAGGAGGTTAAAAAGGAGAGCATAGAGCGAACTGACCGAACCTCCAGCAAAAGAGCCCGCTTTTCTTCCTCGTCACCCATTATTATATCTCGACAAATAAATGGAAATAAAGTGTATACTCTCAGTGAATTAAACTCGAATGAGCAACTTTTAATTAATTATCTAAAAGTGATATCACAAACACAAGTATATAAAGCATACATTGAGCATACACCAGGGTTGATTAAGACCTCGAGCGTTTTGATACTTGGACATGAGGATATAGATAGACAGATCCGAACACTTTTGACTCAGTCACATGACTTAGGTACGGGATTTACCCAGTTTAGACTTTACCTGGAACCGTTAGGTTCTCTCATTAAAACTTATTGAGCAGCGTACAACCCGCCGTATAAAAACCTATTCTATCACTAACGAATTGCCTTACAAGGATCCCGTCCAGTTTCTTGTCGCGTGCGGGGGTATATACGTAAAGAACGGTAGAAGAAAACAATTGCAAATGACTCGATAAAGGTAAAATTGCGTCTCATTTGCGAGTTTAGACATCCTACCGGAGGGTAGAAATGAGAAAGGGTATTCAAACTCTAGTCTATGCGGTATATTTTAGCACTACAAACTTGGGGGGGAGTTATATGAGAATAATGTAGTTTTCCCCCTCCTTGCTCAAATTGAAGGTTTTGTTTCTAGAGACTCAGGTTGGATGTATGGACGGTACATTGGAGATGAGAATAAATCTCTCTAAAAACACGGTTTTCACGATTCGGGGCTCGGGTTCAAATCCCACAAACTATAGCCAACCGTAAAGCGTTGATAAATGTGCAAAGGAAGAAGGTCATTGTTTTCCCTGTATCTGTTTTTATCCTGTCTTTTGAGCCGACGGGAAAAGCTCAACGTTTATCCTCTTACCCCTAATTTTCGAGACGTGTTGAATCTAGGACGGGATCCCTCCTCCCTTTCCAAATGATTATATCGAGCGTTTTGAAAAGCTTAACGATTATATCTATAAATTGTGTACACTGCAAAGCATGATGGGAGTGATCTCTTATATTGACACAGCTGACACCTCTAAAAAACTAGTAATTAATCCCGTACATGTCAGTGCTAAAGAGCGTGCTAGACATTTTTCATTTATTTAGAAAAGAGTGCACGGGACAGAAATTTATCATTTAAGCGGGATTAAAAATCTGTCACGGTTAATAAACCCTCAACTAAGCGAGCGTTCTAGCGGAGGACTTTAGATACTTTTGGGGTTTAGATGCCTGTCCGTTTTTTGACTGAAAACAAACCTCACAAAAATAAAGGGGCGTTATAAAATTCGACGCGGTAAGGAGTACATTCCCTCAAGGGGAAGAAAAAATTCCCCCCACGTTCACTCGTATAAGCAGCAGGAGAAAACGGGATTTATCGTATATGGGACCTGGAGAGCCTACTTATGCCTTAAGGACGAGGATCCCGACCCAAAATTTTCTTTACCGAGAATGTTCAGCGTCATGTAGCTTATTCTGTAGGAATGTACGTTAAATGTAATTTTGACGATAGTCTCTCGGGAGTACCGTCATTTCCCGGGAAAAGGGATTGTACTGCCAAATTTGTTGAGGCGCTCGTAGATACTGCGAAGCGTGTTACTAAGAGCATTTAGTACCGTTGTACCGATGAAACCGTTAACTCCTGCTAAAAAGAGGACGCTCTAATACAGCCTTTATTGTCTTATATGCGGGGAAGCCCTACAAAAATGATATTCGGGTTATGGTTTCATTGTCACTGAATGACTTTATGTGGGGTAGTCACGCGGGGTTTTGTAATATTAATTACAAGAACCCGAGTCCCGGAGGTGGGTAATCTTAACGCGCGTTGCTACGATAATTTTTTCCTTCTCGAATCACTCGTTGAACGTAGAGAAATGATCCGTTCACAGGGAAGAGCGTTCTCATCAATCCGGGAAAAGTCAGGTTTTTTGGAGGACTATGGGAAGATTAAAAAAGTAATCGGGAAATATATTTGGTGCGGTTTTTCGAGGGATTACGATTAAAATTATAGATAGTTTTCAGTTTTTATGTACTTCCCTAGAGAAATGTGTATCTTACCTCAAAACCCGAGCAACTTAAAATAAACCCTTTAAGTGTCATCCCGAGGTGAACGCTTCAAATTAGTCACACGAAAAGGAGTGTTCCCCTATGATTATATTGATTCATTCGGGGCTAAAACGAGACTAAAGTTACCGAGCAAAGAAAATTTTACAACGCGCTCACGGATAGTCATATCTCTCAGGAAGACTATGATCACGCCTGTGGGTTTTGGCGAGTATTCGAATGTAAGAATCTTTGGGACTATTCGAAACCTCTACCTGTACAGGGAACGTAACTTTATAGGGGACGTCTTTGAGAACTTTCGTGATCTCTGCATGAAAAGTTATGGCTAGATCCTGGATGGTCCCTTACAGCTCCCAGTCTAGCTTCCGGCTCTATTGAGAAAAACCCGGGTACGGCTAGAATTAATCGATGATGTGGACACTATAAATTCATTGAGGGAGCTATCCGCGGAGGGGATATGTTTGGGCTAATCCTCACGCTGTAGCGAATAATCGCTATATGGATACGTTTGATCCTTCCAAGCCAGAGTCCTACATGTCTTCTAGAACGTGAATGGACTTTTCATTTAGTATGCTGTCCTCACTTCCCTTTTGGAGAGTTCAGGTGGCTCGAAGATGACCCAAATTGCTCGATTGGACTTTTCTAAAAGTAGAGGGGATGCGGATACGGGCTATATCTTGAGGGTTGATCTTGAATACCGCAAGATGTGCACGACCCCTCATTTCTGACTTGCCATTTGTCCCCGAGAAAGGGTTTCCACCCGTAGGGAAACAGGAGAAAAACTGTTAACAACTTTAGCTGATAAAGGACGGGGTACGTCATTCACTTACCGTATCTAAAGCTTGTTTAGCGAACGGGTTGAAAAATGAGGAGAGTTCACCGTGTTCTCGTTTCAAGCAAGCACCGTGGATGGCTCCGTATATTCAGGTTGAACGCGGAAATGAGGAGTAAAGCGAGTAATCAATTTGAAACATGTTTTTCAAACTGATGAACAATGCCGCATTCGGGCCCCCCTCATATCTAACAAGGGGGGCTTACCGTACGATAAAGATAGCTACCAGGTGGGAAGGAAATTTGGAGCGGGTAACCCTTTTAGCCATCCTAACTTTAAAAACCGCTCGTTGTGTCAGAAAACCTAGTCATCATCGAGATGGAAACCGCAAGAGATTTACTTTGATATGCCTATCTATGCAGATTCGCCATTTTTTGGAATCTCGAAGGTTGTCATGTACGGTTCTGCATTACCAGGTTATGATCCCTGCCTTCCCCCAAGGTACGTTAAACTTCAAAAACATGTACAGGGCTAACTTCTTCTTCTACATGCTGTTGAAGATGCATACCAGAGATCGCCCTGTTAGCTAAAAGACCTACCTGGACACCTCCACCTACGGAAAGACAATGTTTACAGGATGCCCGTGAAAATAAAGGGGTGCTCGGTAAACTAAAAAAACGAGACTCGGGTAGGTCATCACTGAGTTCATTGGTTTACGTCCAAAACTTTTTCATTCTCGGTACAAGGAGTTGGGGAGACTCTCAAGGTAAAGGGGGTTAAGAGTTTTGCGCGTTAAGAAACGCTTTCATTAGGGATTATCGTAATTGTTTGAAGATGAGGGCGATAGTCATGGAGAGGCTCTTAAATAAGGTGTGGATTCAAATTTACACACAAAAATTCAAATAGGGTTGCTCTATGCTCTATCGACGACAAAAGATATAGAGTACCAGGAACTGTCAATACTCTTCCTTGGTACATTACTCAATCAGACCGTCAACTCTATAGTGAACAGTGGTCTATGTGAAAAAAACCTAAAAAAAAATCTTGTTCTGTAGTCTCTATAGTGTTAATGTATAAAAAAAATATTCATGTTCTATACTGTGAGGTGATTAAACAGAAAATTTCAAGAAACTATACTAAAAAAATTCACGTCATGTACTCTATAGTGTAAGTGGTTAGTGTTAATGTATTAAACAAAACAACAATTTCAAGAACTATAACTTTTTTGCTATTTTTACTTGTGAAAAAATACTAATTTAGTATGTATCTATATGTTTTAAATATTTATATTCATTAAATAGAATTAATTATGTGTGTTGTTTTATTATTTCTTTCCTCCCTTCATCCAGCTCCTCTTTCCCTCATTGATTAAATAATACAATGAAAGTTATAATCAATAATTCTTTATTTTAATTTACATCATTAACTAACAATACAGGGTTCAAACCTCACTCCAGTATAATCGTGTTTTAATCTACTCCTCGTAAGACCTAAGCAATAATCATTGAATTGTTTTCAGGTTAAATGTAAATATTTTTTGAAATGAGTTTAAAAAGATTTGTTTACATCATTAACTAAACTACAAGGTTCGAACCTCACTCCCAGGATAATTGTGCTTAATTACGCTCGTAAGATCTAAGTTAATAATCTTTAAAAAGATTTGTTTACATCATTAACTAACAATACCGGGTTCAAACCTCACTCCCAGTATAATTGTGCTTAATATTACTCCTCGTAAGACCTACGTCAATAATCTATGAATTGTTTTCAGGTTAAATGTGAATATTTTTTGAAATGAGTTTAAAAAGATTTGTTTACATTATTAACTAACAATACAAGGTTCGAACCCACTCCCAGGATAATTGTGCTTAATTCTACCCTCGTAAGATCTAAGTTAATAACCCGTTAAAATCATTAGAATCCTATTACAAGATTCATACATTTAAAGTTAATTACATTAAACATTTATTTTTTCCAATCATTAGAACCCTTTTTAACTAGGGAACTAGACATTTTACTCTGCTTTCAGAAGAGGATAAGAGATCACAATACAGACCTCTCATAGAACGTTGGGTAACGAACACCGACTTCTCAGCCCCAACGCAAACACACCCAGATAGCTCTATGGAAGAACACACTAGGTCACACATAGCTCTGTTGACCGTTAGATATAGTCAGATTGTAATAGGAAGAACACACTAGGTCACACATAGCTCTGTTGACCGTTAGATATAGTCAGATTGTAATAGGAAGAACACACTATATCATACATAGCTCTGTTGACCGCCAGATATAAGAAGAACACAAATAGGCCACATCAATACCAGGGAGTTATATTTATTGGCACCCACGTCTTACTTTACGCTAATGTGTAAGGTAGGGTGATAGTGAGATGAAATGAAGGACCTACAGTCCGAACCACGGTGGTGACCTGGCATTCCTCATATGTCTTGTCAGAGGTGAAGGAAGGGTTTGTACCGGTACTGAGGATTGAACCCAGACCGTCAGCACAGAAGTCTGACACCTTACCCTAGACCACCAGGCTACCAACATCCAAAAAGATAGAACTGGGAAGATGGAAATACAAAGAAACGTTCGCGAAAGTTTAGGAATGTATCCAGAAAAAGGCTTCAATCTAGTCTTGTCCGGTTTGCCAGTGACGGTTTGAATCCCGTCAGTTTATACGTAGATGCTTTATTCTTAAATATCCTTTCACTGTTTATTCATGCAAATAACTTTGCTCGCATCTAAAATTTTAATGTACGAATCTTATAAAATAATTTTTTTGATTGGAATACCCTAGATGAGGGGAATGAAGCTGTATTGACCTCGCTTCAAATACTGTTTAGATAAAAGACCGAGGGGTTCTTATGTCAAGCGAGAGACGACGTTATAATTCAGGAGCTGTACCCTTCCCTCACCCCATGTTTCGGAGACTCTTGCAGAACGATTCTCGTTTAGGTATTCTTCGTCAAGAAACCGCACAGCTGTGTGTTTATCAATAAATAACCCTCTGGAGGTAATAAAGGGTAGACCTGCCGGTCCCATCTCTATGATAATGTGCTAACCCAAAGGCGGGGAAGGGAGGTTGCAGGTGAACCAGGACGTAACGCTCCCAGAGAGAGAAAACTCGCCGACCCTCTATGCCCCCATTTCTTCCTGAGATTGTGCTGGTTTGAGGCCTGACATACCAAAAAAAGTTTCGTAGTTTTTTCCCCGTCTTTATTACTCTAGCGAGTAAAAGGATGAGTAAAATGTACCTGCATTTGCATAGTGGGACCTTTTTGTAAAAAACCCTCCCAGTACTCTCGACAGGATTCTAGCCCTTCGCTTAGATGTCAGTGAACGCTCTCATGAACTTAGATGTCAGTCGGTTTTAAGTAGGTGGGATAATAATTGTACAGAAGATATCTAACCTTAATTCCCAATCTTTTAGCAGGAGTGAGGATTGAAGTCAGACCATCAGGGTGTTTGGCAATCATCTTGAGCAGGACTAAGGATTGAAAACATACAAATGATGTTTAACCTTTCACCACGAGTGAGGATTGAAGTCAGACCATCTGCGTTTGAGAGGAGCGGGATTTAAACCTGATCCCTCTGAGTTCGAGGCTCGCCACCACCAATCCTACACCTCAACATACAGAAGATATTTAAACCTTTTACGGGACTGAGGATTGAAGTCAGATCATCAGCGTTTGAGAGAGAGGGATTGAAACCTGATCCCTCAGGGTACGAGGCTCGCCACCACCAATCCTACACCTCAACATACAGAAGATAATTTAACCTTAATTCCTAATCTTTTTACCATGATAGTGAGGATAGAAGTCAGACACTCTGGCGTTTGGAGAGAGAGAGAGAGAGAGAGGGGATTGAAACCTAATTCCTCCAGGGTTCGAGGTTCGCCACCACCAGTCCTACCCCACAACCATACAGAAGATATTTAACCTTAATTCTAATCTTTTTACCATGAGTGAGGATTGAAGTCAGACCATCTGCGTTTGAGAGAGAGAGGAGGGATTGAAACCTGATCCCACAGGGTTCGAGGCTCGCCACCACCAGTCCTACACCTCAACATACAGAAGATATTAACCTTAATTCCTAATCTTTCACCAGGAGTGAGGATTGAAGTCAGACCATCAGGGATGTTTGGTAATCATCTTGAGCTGGACTAAGGATTGAAAACATGCAGAAGATATTTAACCTTTCGCCAGGAGTGAGGATTGAAGTCAGACCATCTGCGTTTGTAGAGAGAGGGATTGAAAACCTGATCCCTCTGAGTTCGAGGCTCACCACCACCAATCCTACACCTCAACATACAGAAGATATTTAACCTTAATTCCTAATCTTTCACCAGGAGTGAGGTTTGAAGTCAGACCATCAGGGATGTTTGGTAATCAAACTTGATCTGGAGTAAGGATTGAAAACATACAGAAGATATTTAACCTTTCGCCAGGAGTGAGGTTGAAGTCAGCACATCTGCGTTTGGAGAGAGGGATTGAAACTGATCCTCGGGTACGAGGCTCGCAGATGTCACACTGTATTGGATACATGATTGTAGATCTGGTAGTTATTGCTAGATGTCACATTGTATTGGATACATGATTGTAGATCTGGTAACTATTGCTAGATGTCCACACTCCAGTTGATACATGATAGTAAATCTGGTAGCTATTGCTAGATGTCACACTGTATTGGATGCATGATAGTAGATCTGGTTGTTATTGCTGGATGTCACACTGTATTGGATACATGATTGTAGATCCGGTAGTTATTGCTAGTTGTCAACTGTATTGGATACATGATTGTAGATCTGGTAGTTATTGCTAGTTGTCACACTGTATTGGATACACGATTGTAGATCTGGTAACTATTGCTAGATGTCATACTGTATTGGATACTTGATAGTAGATCTGCTAGTTATTGCTAGATGTCATACTGTATTGGATACTTGATAGTAGATCTGCTAGTTATTGCTAGTTGTCACATTGTATTTGAATACATGATTGTAGATCTGGTAAACTATTGCTAGATGTCACACTTCAGTTGATACATGATAGTAGATCTGGTAGCTATTGTTAGATGTCACACTGTATTGGATACATGATTGTAGATCGGGTAGTTATTGCTAGGTGTCACATTGTATTGGGGTACATGATTGTAGATCTGGTAACTATTGCTAGATGTCACACTCCAGTTGATACTGATAGTAAATCTGGTTGCTATTGTAGATGTCACACTGTATTGGATACATGATAGTAGATCTGGTTGTTATTGCTGGATGTCACACTGTATTAGATACTTGATTGTAGTTGGTAGTTATTGCTAGTTGTCACACTGTATTGGATACATGATTGTAGATCTGGTAGTTATTTGCTAGTTGCCACACTGTATTGGATACTTGATTGTAGATCTGGTAACTATTGTTAGATGTCATACTGTATTGGATACTTGATAGTAGATCTGCTAGTTATTGCTAGATGTCATACTGTATTGGATACTTGATAGTAGATCTGGTAGTTTTGCTAGTTGTCAACATTGTTTTGGATACATGATTGTAGATCCGGTAACTATTGCTAGATTGTCACACTTCAGTTGATAACTGATAGTAGATCTGGTAGCTATTGCTAGATGTCACACTGTATTGGATACATGATTGTAGATCTGGTAGTTATTGCTAGTTGTCACATTGTATTGGATACATGATTGTAGATCTGGTAACTATTGCTAGATGTCACAATCCAGTTGATAAATGATAATAGATCTGGTAGCTATTGCTAGATGTCACACTGTATTGGTACATGATAGTAGATCTGGTTTGTTATTGCTAGATGTCACATTGTATTGGTACATGATTGTAGATCTGGTAACTATTGCTAGATGTCACACTTCAGTTGATACATGATAGTATATCTGGTAGTTATTGCTGTTGTCACACTGTATTGGATACATGATTGTAGATCTGGTAGTTATTGCTAGATGTCACACTGTATTGGATACAGATTGTAGATCTGGTAGTTATTGCTAGTTGTCACACTGTATTGGATACATGATTGTAGATCTGGTAGTTATTGCTAGTTGTCACACTGTATTGGATACATGATTGTAGATCTGGTAGTTATTGCTAGTGGTCACACTGTATTGGATACTGATTGAAAGATCTGGTAACTATTGCTAGATGTCATACTATATTGGATACTTGATAGTAGATCTGCTAGTTATTGCTAGATGTCATACTGTATTGGATACTTGATAGTAGATCTGGTAGTTATTGCTAGTTGTCACATTGTATTGGATACATGATTGTAGATCTGGTAACTATTGCTAGATGTCACACTTCAGTTGATACATGATAGTAGATCTGGTAGCTATTGCTAGATGTCAATCTGTATTGGATACATGATTGTAGATTCTGGTAGTTATTGCTAGTTGTCACATTGTATTGGATACATGATTGTAGATCTGGTAACTATTGCTAGATGTCACACTCCAGTTAAATACATGATAGTAGATCGGTAGCTATTGTTAGATGTCACACTGTTTGGATACATGATTGTAGATCTGCTAGTTATTGCTAGATGTCACATTGTATTGGATACATGATTGTAGATCTGGTAACTATTGCTAGATGTCACACTCCAGCGATACTGATAGTAGATCTGGTAGCTATTGCTAGATGTCACACTGTATTGGATACATGATTGTAGATCTGGTAACTATTGCTAGATGTCACACTCCAGTTGATACATGATTGTAGATCTGGTAAATTTGCTAGATGTCACACTGTATTGGATACATGATTGTAGAATCTGGTAGCTATTGCTAGATGTCACACTGTATTGGATACATGATTGTAGATCATGTAGTTATTGCTAGTTGTCACACTCTATTGGATACATGATTGTAGATCTGGTAGTTATTGCTAGTTGTCACACTGTATTGGATACATGATAGTAGATCTGGTAGTTATTGCTAGTTGTCACACTGTATTGGATACATGATTGTAGATCTTGTAGTTATTGCTATTTGTCACACTGGATTGGATACATGATAGTAGATCTGGTAGCTATTGCTATATGTCACACTGTATTGGATACTTGATAGTAGATTGCTAGTTATTGCTAGATGTCACACTGTATTGGATACTTGATAGTAGATCTGGTAGTTATTGCTAGTTGTCACATTGTATTTGGATTACTTGATTGTAGATCTGGTAACTATTGCTAGATGTCACACTTCAGTTGATACATGATAGTAGATCTGGTAGCTTTTGCTAGTTGTCACACTGTATTGGATACATTATTGTAGATCTGGTAGTTTTGCTAGATGTCACACTGTATTGGATACACGATTGTAGATCTGGTAGTTATTGCTAGTTGTCAACGCCTGTATTGGATACACGATTGTAGATCTGGTAGTTATTGCTAGTTGTCACACTGTAGGAAGTGAACCCGCATTTGTGTGGAGGTATAGTGTAAGGCGCTACTAGACTGCCGATGACGGAGATTTCTCACAGTTACGGGATTTTTTGTTCATGTCTCACTACACATATATTTGAGGGAGATAGGAATTGGGAAGTGAACCCGCATTTGCGTGAAGGTAGAGTGGATCCGTCAGGCTGTGAGACGACCTGAACCCGCATTTGCAGTCTCCCTCACTCATCTCAGCAGGGAATAATACTTGTCATATCCTTGACCATCAGGGTTTGAGGGAGATAGGAATTGGGAAGTGAACCGCATTTGCGTGGAGGTAGAGTGGATACTTCGAGACCCGTAGCTACCCTACAGACCGTCAAGGTTTGAGAGAGAGAGAGAGAGGGATTGAAAAGACTATATGTATGCGTATGTTGATAGACTAAGACTATGAGAGAGAGAAGAGAGAATTTTGTACTGAATTATTTTATGTATCAATGTAATATTAAGAATTACTAGGTTTAAAAAAACTGTACTATTTATTTAGGGGGGAGAATAATACTTGTCATATCCTAATTCCTAATCTTGGCCATCAGGGTTTGAGAGAGAGAGAAATATACTTGTCACATCCCAAGCTGGCCTCCCAAACCCTACTACATCACGATGATGGAAGAGAGAGAGAGAGAGGGATAAGCCTTAAAAAAAAAAGTCTCCCCCCCCCTCCATCCCTCACCTAGGTGCTGAGTGATAATTTTGTACTGAATATATGTATCAAACGACCCTGTTTTGGTAGTTAAAAGATGTAAACAATTCTTTTAAACTCATTTAACTTGAAAAACAATTAAATGATTATTGACTTAGAAGGGAATAAACTTGTCATATCCTTAATTCCAAATCTTTGCTAGGACTGACCGTCAGGGTTTGAGAGAGAATATACTTGTCCATGAGCTGCCCTCCGAAGTGAACCCGCATTTGTGTGAAGGTAGAGTGGATACTTCGAGACCCGAACCCAGGCCGTGGGGACGACCCTTGGGAAGTGAACCCGCATTTGCGTGGAGGTAGAGTGGGACCAGGCCGTGAGACAACCTGAACCCGCATTTGCGTGAAGGTAGAGGGGATCCGCCAGGCTGTGAGACGAACACGACCTGATGTAAACAATTCTTTTAAACTCAATAAATGATTATTGACTTAGAAGGGAATAAATACTTGTCATATCCTTAATTCCCAATCTTGACAATTCAACGATTATTGAATTAGATTAAGTTCAGTTATTCTAACACACGCACACGACCCTGATGTAAACAATTCTTTTAAACTCAAATAAATGATTATTGACTTAGAAGGGAATAATACTTGTCATGTCCTTAATTCCCAATCTTGAAATTCAACGATTATTGACTTAGATTAAGTTCAGTTATCCTAAAAACACGCACACGACCCTGATGTAAACAATTCTTTTAAACTCATTAAATGATTATTGACTTAGAAGGGAATAATACTTGTCATATCCTTGACCGTCAGGGGTTTTAGGAAGAATATACTTATCATTCTCACCCGCGTAGGAATTGGGAAGTGAACCCGCATTTGCGTGGAGGTAGAGTGGATACTTCGAAACCGTGAGACGACCCGCATTTGCGTGGAGGTAGAGTGGATACTTCGAGACCGTGAGACGATCCGCGAGTGGATTTCTTCGAGACCCGAGAAAAAAAACTCGCCGGCTCGTCGAAAGAGAGAACACTCAACCCTGAGAGAGAGAACCAAGTTGTGACCTCCCCCCTCACAGGTGCTTCAACCCCCCATCCAGGAGACACAAACCCTCATTGCACCCCAGATGCTCTACACCCCCTCCCTCTACCAACATCGCGTGCTCCAACCCTTCCCCCATACCTACCCATCAACATGTCATCTCAGGAGCCATTAAAATCGTGATTAATGGGCTGCCTTGTATAGCACAAACAGACTTACTAAAGTGGGATTCAAAACCAGATTTCCTCGTCATTAACAGTCTATTTATTGCCTGAGTGATGCCTTTGACCATTCGACCACTAAAGTGGGTAAAGACAATGTAAAAAATATTTAAAACAATGTGAATCCAATCCGATATGTCAACATTATATATTAGGCCCAGGCCTTCTTTTCTGGAAAAAGATGGTGGAATTCATCCAATACCTAGGCCTAGTCTTTATATATTTTAAAGCAGTCCTTTGACTGGAATGGTTGCCTTTTTATGAGTCTCTCTTCAACCTCCCCTTGATTTTTCCAACTCTTAAAATACTCCATTACTGGACAAAATTTGGTTTTATTGATACGTATAGGGATATGCAAGATTGAGTTTTGTACGAAAATAATTTTCATGCAAAATTGAGTTTTGTTCAAAAATAATATTTCTTCATTAATTGAAATGTGTTAGTTAAAAAAAAGCTATTCTTATAACCCAGCCACAGATCTTTTTAGTTTAGATAAGGCATAATCTACCACTTGATAAACTGTTTATTATAAACTAGATAGCTGTTGCCCGCGGCTTTGCTCGCGTGGAGTTGATTATATACAAATACGAAAATATACTATGTATTTACAGATTAATTTAAAATATTACGTTACGTTGATGACCATAACTTGACCTCAGATCAAAATAATGCAAGTCCGATAGAAACTTTCACCCCTTTTTCATCCCTTATTAAATAAAATTTCCAAAATTCCTGAAACAAGTATTTTTTTTGTTTTACGTCAATAACCGAAAATACAAAATTTTGTTTATGTAACTTTCAAAATTACGGACTTTCATACATATTATCATACATATTATCATCCCTATTTTGACCCCTTTGGGGTGGAATTTTCTCAAAATCCTTTCTTAGTGGGTGCCTACATAACAAAATGAATATACAGTTCCGAATTTCATGGTTGTAGCCTTGATAGTTTGCGCTCGGCGATGATGAATCAGTCAGTCAATCAATCAGGACATGTTATTTTATAAGTATAGATTTAAAATATTTTCCACAGTTTGGCCATTTCTCCTGCTTCTTCATCCCTCTTCCTTGTCTTGCTCTTAGTGTCTATGGCAGAGTGAAGTCCACGAAGTAGCCATGTCCTTACATAGTTTGAGGGATCAAATTTGTTTATAGAGGGTCCAATATCCCTATCAACATGAGATTTTTTTTTTATGGTGTCCGGTGTTACAATTATGTTCATTTGTGAAAAAAAAACTTCCACACTCACTGATGACACTGGAATTGCGTATATTGTATGTTTAAGGTGAAGGATCATTATAGGCGTTGAGTCAGATGATTTTGAAAATTCCCTGAAATTACGAATCATTTCTCTATCATCGAGTTGAAATACTTTTGACAGTTCAGAGATTTCTTCTTCTCAAAAAGGATGTTATCTTTTCCCCCTGCTGGCAAATAACTAGAATTTAAAACCTTTAACACAACTGCGATTTCCACATAACTACTAGAAAGAAGTCTTTATTTGGACAAAGTTCTTCAAGCTCTCATAAAAAAATATTTGGTGAAATCGGAGTATCATCCACTCTCCCTTTCTTGTGTAAACAACACCACTAAACTTCAGATTTGCAACAGCTTCAAGAAACTTTTTATATGTTGGACTTGAAAATTCTCTTCTCTTCTCAAACACTTTATCAAGATATTTGACTGTAATGTGAGCTTTGTAAAGATCCGTATTTCTTTCTTGTAGTTCAAGGTTGACTTACGCCAATTCCGGTAGAGCATTCACATCAGTCTAAGACCTAAATTGAACTCAACTGAAGTTATTTTCTTCATAATGCTCTCATACATAGCCGATCCTTTCTGTCTCTTTTATTATCTTCCCTGGCTTCTTCAAAATGCAAACTATTGCTTCATAATTTTGCCATACTGCAGTAACAGTGTTGTAGCTGGAGGCAACCCATATTTTGGAAAAAAATTCGTCCTACTTTAGAAACTTGAGTTTCCTGCCTTTCTGTACAAACCTCAAGGTATCTTTCGTTTTTTTGGAGATGCATGGTAGGTCACATATAATTTGTACAAAAAACTTTTAAATCGGTTTATACCACCAACTTATTTTATGGCATCATGGACGGACAACTCTAATCTGTGATTTGCACAGTGCCATAATACAAGAGAAGGAAACTTTTTTTTTTAAAAAGCGTTGCAAGACTACTGCGAGATCCAAAAATGGCATCCACTCCATCACAAGTCATTGCAATTAAATGATTACTCTTAAATTCTTCAGTGGATTCTAGTGACTAGGTGTGACATCAAGCTCGAGAAATTTTATTTGCAGTTACACTCTCCAGTTCAGTCAAGTCAATAAAAAGGTTCAGCGGTCCTCCAGACTTATTTCTTCAATCAGAACTCAAAAATAAACTATCAATATAGATTTCTGACTCACTGTTGTTGACTTATCTATAATAAGTGATAACTTATTTTTAAGTCAATTATTTGCTTTATTAACATTTTCCTCATGGGGTTCCTATGGGGTTAACAATTTTAATAATGAGTTTGTTTAATGTAATGTACTTCCTATGTCAATTCCATTCAGCTCTTGCAAATGTATCTCGTCCTCAAAGTTGTTGAATTACTGATTCTTTTTTGTTACCTTGTAGGCTGTACGGAATACCTTACTTGTTATTTCTTTTCCTCTAATCATATATTTTAAAACATACTTTTTCTAATTTCTCTTTCTTCGCTTCTTCATCAATATTAACTGCACTTTATGCACAGCTCTGTCTAATGATCCAAAATGTTATTTCTCAAAGATGTTAGCTGCTGTTTACGGTTTTCTCCATCACATGAAATTTCACATTCTAACCACTCTTTGCTTATTCTCATTTCTTTGTCAACTCCTACATTTCTAACTTTCTTGAATGCTGCATAGCCCAATTTCCCATTATCATATAATAACTAGTCATTTTTTTAGGGAAATTCATCTTTTTGAGACACTCTCCAGCAGCTAGGACATAACTGCTCAGGCTATGGAGTTAAAAACTTAGAAGAAGAGCTAGGCTTAGGGCTACAAACAAATTTTGTAGCTCTAGTTTGTCTGACGGTTGGTTGTGGTAACGTATAAAATGAGACCTTACCTTCAACATCATCTGATTACTGATTTTTACAAAAAATACGACGTTTTCGTTTTTGACAAAAAAAATCATTAAATTTCTTGAAAAGAAAATTCAGTCTCGGCTATACTGTGAATACTTCTTAGCAAACAATATGAATCCTTTCCCCCTGCAGGACGGGGTTTAGAATAGTCCCGCAGTAACCCTGCTTGTCGTAAGAGGTGACTAAAAGGGGAGGCTTCTGTTCAGGACGTACCTCGTGTGGGACAAACCTACCCTATATCTTTTCTTTCACATCATTTTCTTCTTCCTTCACTTTCCCCCTTTTTTTCCCCTTCCCCTTCGCTTTATCTACCCTTACCTTTTTCTTACTTTCCCCCACCGTTCATCCTGCACAGAGGCCTTTGGCCTTTCCGTTGACGACCTTGGCAACTAACCCGGCTCTTCTCTGTTTATTATTGGATACCACTGCCTTGAGCTCCTAAATGAAAGTGCGCCGGTTGCAATATCTTAGTAGAAGGGCCTTAGGAATGACAATAACCTGGTACCCTACTTTGACAAAAGATCGGTTGCGTTCATGAGGGACCGGACGTAAAATTGGCACTTTCCTACACCCACTTGCTGCGACGACCTCTCTCTCGTCGATGCTCTATGCGAAGGTTGTCATGTCTAGCGTCGTATAGAGCTTCTCTCCGGGACAGAAAGGACTCCCTCTATCGCCCAATTGGGACCTCCTTCTGCAACGCCGCACACAAGTCAGAGACTTTTCGCAGCGCAACCACGGCTTCAAGAGGCAAGTGACGCTTCAACGAGCACGGGAAAACCCCTCGTATACGCATTCACCCGTATCCGAGAGTAGGAGGGCCCCCTGCAGCTGGTGTTCGCCACGTGGGGGAGGTGGGATTCAGCCGTAGGGATCGACACTAAGTCTTTACCTACGTTGCCCAGCGGGGACCTCGTGGAGGTACCCACCCCGGCCCTTCTGAAGGACCGCCTCCATGCAGTGAATTTAAAACCAGAGAGTGCAAGCAATTCTAAAATTGCAATTTAAATTTTGAAAAATAAGCCCTACAAAATCCTCATCAAGAGCAAGACTCGAGCCTACAGCCCTATCCTGTATAACCCTTAACCCCTCCCCATCAAGAACAGCACGCTATCGTCAACCTACCCCTAACGCACATGTCTACTCAAACAATACACGGTATACACAACCTGAAATGGAAAAAGCGTTAGTACTTAACCTATTATACCTCCAATCCGCCGCTCCTTCTTCTTCCCGATCGCCATCGCATACCTCAGGAAGCACGCGTAGCTCCTGGCATCTCTCACCATCTCCGTCCTCTGCAGCTGATCCCCCACCTCTAGCCTAAGGATTCTTCTATCCCTCTCGAACCGCTCACACGACAGCAGCACGTGCTCCGCATCCTCGTAGGCTCCACACGCCTCGCAGTCCGGGTTCTCCTTCAGCGCGAAGCCGTGAAGCTTCCCATTGAAGTTCCCATGTCCGGTGAGGAACTGCGTCACATAGTAGTTGGTGCTAACCCATCCACTCTCCATCCTCTCCTGCACAGAAGGCCAGTACCGATAAGTTTCCCTGCCTTTATCGGACCCGTCCCATCTCACTTGCCAGACAGCAAGGGAGTCTCTTCTGGAGATCCTCCTCTCTTCCTCCAAGTCTAGTCCGTTCTTCTTGGCCCAGAACCGCCTAGCCCTCTCCCTAACGAGAAGGTCGATCGGCAACACCCCTGCAACAACAGGCAAAGCATCGTGAGAAACTGTACTGTATCCTTTCGTAACCGCTAGCAGTGCAAACCTCTGTGCCCTAAGTAGGATGATCCTGCTGCTGTTGACCTCCATCCGGTGCTGCCACACCACGCACCGTAAGTCAGCACCGACTCCACCAGGGCCCTGTACATCCTCCGCAGAGTCGTGAAGTCCAGTCCCCAGGAGGTCCTCGAGACTCGGATGAGCCTCCCGAACGCCGCCTTCGCCGTACCAGCAATCATCCTAAAATGATCGTTAAAAAGCAATCCCTCATCCAAAAGTACACCCAGATACCTGTTTACCCTAACGTAGCCAATATGAGCACCGCCCATTCGCACCGTCGGATGTCTCATCGCCGAAAGTCTCCCCTTCAACAGCGTCATCTTCGTCTTTTCTCTCGAGAAAGGGAAGGCGGGCCTCAGCCCCCACTCAGTCACCGTCCTCAACGCGTGTTCCGCCCTCGCCTCCACTTCAATCCGCGTGTTCCCTCTGACCAATAGGAGACCGTCGTCTGCGTAGGCGTAGCAGCTGACACCATCTCTGAACTGCAATCTCAAGAAGTCATCAAAGATTAGTAGCCACAGGGCCGGACCCAGCACCGACCCCTTGAGGGCAGCCCTGGGTCAGGACCTTCACGGACTCCGTCTGCTCCAGGTACAGCCCAGTAGTCCTACGCTGAAGTAGTCCCTGACCACCTCGTACAGGTTCTTCGGACATCCCGTTCTCCTCAGCTTCTCCAAGATCCCCGGCCACCAGGCGCTGTCGAAGGCGCCCGAGATGTCCAAGTAGATGGCCAACACGTACCGGCAGTCGCTCTCGGAGACGTCGCGAAGGACCCTCTCCAAAGCATCCACCGTTCCTCTTCCGGGACGAAACCCATACTGCCGGTCATTAAGCACATCATTTACCTGTATATAATCCCAGAGTCTAGAAGCCAGCAGCTTCTCCAGCACCTTACCGAGCACGTTGAGCAAGGTCAACGGTCGGTAGGACTTCGGATCCGTCGGGTCCCGTTCCGGCGACTTCAACAGTATCCTCAGTTCTCCTGCCTTCCACGGGTCGGGGAAACGACCCTCCAGCATCATCTGGTTGGCGAGCGCCAGCAGATACTCCGAGATGCAACTCCAGGATTTCTTCACGATCTCCGCCGTCAGAAGGTCCAAACCGGGGCTTTCTTGTTACGGCAGCTTCGGATTGCGTCACGTAGCTCCTCCCTATCAAAGAGAGGGACATCCGCTCCAGCATAGTCCTCCACCGCTTCCTCTCTCAGGACCCGGTGCCTGTCACTGTCCCGGCCGGATCATCATCTGGAACAATGACCCTCAGCACCGCCCTTGAAGTCTCAGCTAAGTCATCTGTAACAAGACCATCAACTTTCAGCCCAGCCACGACCTGCGCCTGCCGTGCCTTACCCATGGCGAGCTTGTAAACCAAGCCCCACGGGTCCCGGTTACCTGTGCTGGAGGCGAACCCTCTCCAGCTTGCCTCCTTCGCTCTCCTCACCGCCCACACGTAGTCGTTCCTGGCCCTCGCATACGCCCTTCCGGCCTCCGCATCCTGCCTCCTCCTTCTCTTGGTCCGGGCGACCTCCCTCTTCATCCTCATCAGCGCCGGAGTCCACCAGGCGGCCCTCTTCTCCAGTTTCCTCACCCTCGGGATCGAGCGGTCGCAGGCAGATCTCATCGCCTGCGTCAGGGCCACCGCCCTTCCATCGATGTCGTCGATGTCCTCGATCCCCTCCATCTCTGCCCTTAGTTCTCGCTGGAACTTCCTCCAATCAGCGCGGGCTACACAATATCTTGTCCTAGGGCCGACCGGCTCATTGTCTTCTCTCCGTGCGACACCTATCTCAAAAGAGATAAGGTTATGGTCGCTACTGCTGCCATCTGAAACTCTCCAATTCAAAATTAATCTCCCCGCCCCCCTCGTCGCGAAGGTCACGTCGATGTTGGTACCTCTACCAACCGGTCCGTCGTAGGTCGTCAGCTCCGACGGCTCGTTGACGACGATCAGGTCCTCCTCCGCTACAAAGGCCTCCAGCACAGCGCCTCTGTCATCCGTCTCTCTGCTAAACCACAGCACCGACTTGGCGTTGGCGTCCGCCATGACGATGACCTTCCTTCCTCTGAGCTCCTGCAGCACATGTCTGAGATGACCAATGTGCGGCTCGATGGGGTCTCCATGCCTGAAATAACAGGACACAAAAACACACTCCCAGCCCCTGCCAGTTACCTGGACACAGGTACAGCACCCATTTGACAGATGAGCAAGGAACAGTACTCCATACTCAGCCTTGGCGATGTAAATCGCACTCCAAACCTGTCCTCTCGTCCTCGCGTAGACCATCCTTCCTCCCCCCAGCTTGGGATGGCTCCATCCCGGGAATAGGGCTCTTGCAGGGCCAGAAGATCTATCCCCTCCTCCAAGATGGTCCTCTTCATCTCGTCCATGACCATTATGGACCGCTGAGCATTGAGCTGTGAAATATTAACCATAATTAGTTCGGTTTATCCCATTCTGCACGGCCCTTACGTACGCTGGGCAGTCGCGGTCGCTCACTCCATGCGCATGGGGTTTGCCAAACCTCATGCAGTTCGCGCACGCCGGTGGGGAGTCCTTCTTGGGGCAGGTGGCGCGAGGATGTTCTCCCGCGCAGTGCGAGCAGATCTCCCTCGGAGACCTGCAAAACTTGGCAATATGTCCGAAGCTCTGGCACTTGTAACACCTGGAAACAGAGTTATAATCTTTTAATCTGCAGAAGCTCCACTGTATATATACTCCATTGGAAACTCCTCAGCCGATTCCGAATCTCCGGGGCACACTCCAAGACCCAGTGGTTGTCGGCGGTGTTCTTCCTGCCGACCTTGAAGTGCTTCCCGAACCCCTTGTCGAACTCCTCCTTTGAGATCTCCCCGTCGAAGTTCTGGGTCCGGATCGCCTCCCTGACCTCCTCCTCAGACAGCTCCTGGGGACATCATAGATCAAAACCTTGGGGTTAGTGACCTTCGGGTTCTCGACCCTCAGGCCCTTCGCCTTTACCTGAGCAGACCCTCCAGGACGGTCCGCGATCGCTCGTCCTTGGTCTCCACCAGCACTCCGCCCTTCCCGATCTTCCTTACGTTCCGGACCTTGATCCCCACCGCTCCAGGGTTGATAGCACTCAGGAGCTTCTCCTTTGTCTGCTGGCTGGTCTGCTCCGATTTCTCATCCTCAGGGAAGAAGAGGAGGGCCTTGGGTCGCTCCACAATCCTTCCAGTCTTCCCAGACAGCTTGGGAGTCCTCGGCGGCCTGGGTGGCAGTGGCCCCTGCTTCCTAGCCGCCTTCACAGCGTAGCTCTCTCCACCGCCGGTCTCCATCGCCTGATCCTCCCCTCGGTCCCTCTGCGCTTCCGACCTAAAACCAGAAAACACAGTCGCCCCACACTCCCTCAGCAGTCCCATCACCTCCTCTCTCATCTCCTCCCTCCCGCGAAGCCGGCCCTTCAGGAAGGCCACCTCCTCAGCGAGTCTCTCCAAACATCCTCCAATCTCAGCAACACTTGAGTGGAGGATCTCCGCCTGCGCCACAGTGACCGCCCTCTTGGATTTCACCAAGCTGCTGATCAGTCGCTCCAGGTCCGCGACACACCGCTGTCCCCTGGAACCAGCAGACACCCCACCAGTCTTCCTCCTCGCAGTGACCTCCAAATCCCTCTCCTCCTCGTCCTCGCTGATTCCTCTCTTCTTCCCAAGTCCCTCCACGCTCAGCCCAGGTGGTGTGGCCCCCGGGGTAAACACCAAAGGCGGGAAGTCCATCCGATCCAGTCGAACGACTGGAGAGGCCTCACCCCCCTTGGGCGTCCCAAACGGCGGCGTCTCTTCTCCCTTCTCATTCCTAACAACCTTGGAAAACATCCTGCAACAATAGACCCTGAAACAAACCTGTATAGAAACAGAGCACCTAAAGAAACAAAGTTAAAGTCCAGCAATTCACAAAAAACAACAATTTCTCAAAAACTATTTAACCAAATTAACTAATTCTTAATTTAAAAGCTGCCTAGTAACACTCTACAACTTTATTTTAGATGAAATAAACCTCTAGCACTAACAGTTAAATTTGTATTTAACAATTCCTATCACAACTACTTAAGAAAAAATTCTAAGTCCAGCAATTCACAAAAACAACAATATCTCAAAAACTATTAAACCGAATTTACCAAATCTTACTTTAAAAGCTGCCTAGTGACACTCTACAACTTTAATTTAAATAAAATAAACCTCTAGCACTATCAATTAACCTGCTATTTAACAATTCCTATATACCTTCCTGAAAAAATACAAGTCCAGCAATACACAAAAACAACAATATCTCAAAAACTATTAAACCAATTTAACCAATTCTTACTTTAAGAGCTGCCTAATAACACTCTACAACTTTGATTTAGATGAAACAAACCTCTAGCACTAAAAAATAAATTGATATTTAACAATTCCTATCACAACCTCTTAAAAAAATTTACAAGTCCAGCAATTCACAAAAATAACAATATCTCAAAAACTATTTGACCGAATTAACCAATTCTTACTTTAAAAGCTGCCTAGTGACACTCTACAACTTTAATTTAAATAAAATAAACCTCTAGCACTATCAATTAGCCTGTTATTTAACAATTCCTATGCACCTTCCTGAAAAAATACAAGTCCAGCAATACACAAAAACAACAATATCTCAAAAACTATTAAACCAAATTAACCAATTCTTACTTTAAAAGCTGCCTAATAACACTCCACAACTTTAGTTTAGATGAAACAAACCTCTAGTACTAACTGTTAACCTGATATTTAACAATTCCTATCACAGACTCCTGAAAAAAATACAAGTCCTACTATTCACAAAAGTTAACTTATCTCAAAAAATTGCTAACCGATCTCAACAAATCCTACTTTAAAACACTCCTACCACCTAGTTACAACTTTAATTTAGATAAATGTAACCTCTAACTACAAAAATGACAGAATTATAAACAGATACCTGTTTGAAGTGGCTGAAAACACAGAAAAAAAGTTAAAGTCCACAACAACAAATACACTTATCTCAACCAATATCTAACCAATTTTGATAATTCCTGCACTAAACCCTTCCTAGCAATGTAATGAAACTTTAATTTAAATGCGTAAACTCTCTAAACCTTCAAACTAATTCACTATTAACACAACTACCTCTGCAATAGCCTAGAAAAGTTAAAGTCCAAACTCGCCTATTTCCTTAAATAACTCTTATTAAATCAAACCTATCTGTCTAAAATTTTGTAGAAACCTTCCTAGCAACACTCTCTTACTTTAACTTATGCAAGTTACCCCTAACTATTCACCTAATTTCAATTATTTATCAACAAAGCCAAAAATCACAATCCTAGCCAATTACTCTTGTACTTCTAACACAATTTACTCAAGAAAAACCCTAGTAAACACCTATCCAAATTTTTAGGGCTTGTAGTACTAGTTCTAAGCTACCTAATAATACCTATTTTAACTCCTAACTCAGAACCAAAAACTTAAATTTTAACTTCAAAAATCTGTTGACTCACCAGAAAGACCTTATCTCCACGGCACCTAAAAAGGACACAAATTAACACAAATACCACAAATTAAGCACTCACAATCACTTTAGACCACTATTTAGAGAGGTGAAGCCCCCCTAACAATAATATTTATCACCAATAACCCGAAAACAAACACAAATCTAAACTTCCAAAACCCAACAGCGTGCTATTCAAGATGGCGGCGGAGACACAAAACTTTCACCAAACACTAATTCACTATTATTTCAGCCTAAATACCACGAATCAACCTAATTTTCTCTCTGGAGCTTAATAAAACACTATTAATCACAATAATAACAGTTAAAGTCAGTAGGAAAGCAGAAAAAAGCACTTAATAGTACTTTAAAACCGGAGCAAGAAGTTAAGGTATAACCTGGCACTCGAGCTTGCAAGAACGGCCCTTCTCTCCGGGACAGTTAACAGGGCCAGATGTGGTAGAACCAACTTGGATCACCCTCGGTCTACGATCCGAGTATTGTGTAGGTTGTCCCCAATCATGGCATGACCGACAACATTGTCGCCGCTGGCAACTTACTGCCAAACACTGCTGGCAACTCACTGCCCGGCCCCTCGCAGGGTCGTAATATAGATAAGAGGCGGAAACGGGTAAGGCCGTCCAGCCCTGTCCCTGTGGAATCCCGGGAAATAGTGAGGCCCCAGCCCCGATTCCTGGTGATGTCTCGATATGATGCCAATGGAAACCTTAAGCACGTCAGCCCATTTATCCTCGAAAGAGCGATAAATGGTGCAGCAAAATCGAACGTCTCTATAAGGAAATTGCGTGATGGCAATATTTTGATACAGACTGTAACTGACGTCCAGTCCTCCAACATCTAGGCTTTTACTGAAATACCGTCGAGTAATACGGCTTAAATACCGGTGAAGGTGGAACCTCACGGATTCCTCAATGTTTGCAAGGGAGTGGTCACTTGTTTTGACCTCGACTGCGTAAGCATTGAGGAGATCTGTGAGGAGCTTTCCCCCCAGCATGTCACCGAAGTGTACCGTATTGTCACAAAAAAGAATGGACAAGAAAAGAAGACGGATACGTATATCCTCACATTTGCGACTCCTACCCTTTCGAAGGAGGTCCGAGCAGGCTTCCACGTGCTCAGGGTCCGGCCGTATGTCCCTAACCCTCGGCGCTGTTTCAGTGCCAGGAATTTGGGCATACGAAGCTGCGATACCGTGGTAAGCCAACCTGTGCGGATTGTGGACTGGAGGCTCACAAAACACCATGCTAGTCTCCTAAAAACTGCGTCAACTGCAAGGGTCCGCATTCCGCCTGGTCTCGGGCCTGTCCAAAATGGAAGGTAGAGAAGAAAGTCCTGGAGATACAATCTGAGAAGAAGATCTCATATGCCCAGGCACGCAAGGAATACGTATCGAGTCAAGCTCCGGTATTTCAAACTTCATATAGCCGGATTGTCAGTCAAAATATAAACTGTCCCAACTGCCATTGCGCAGTTAATCTTGCTAAGGAGCCAACGCGACCAGTGCCATTGGTCTCTTCTTGAGACATCTATGTTGATTCCGCGCCAACTTCTGTGGCGCCTAAAATTTTAAAGGAGGCCAAACCGCCACAATGGTCGTCTCCCCCACCTATACCACCGAGGAGACCTCATCGAGGAACTTCCCTGAGCCCACCTCGGGGAACAGCCCTGAGCCCACCTCGGGGAACAGCCCCGAGCCCACCTCGGGGAACACCCCCGAGCCCACCTCGGGGAACACCCCGAGCCCACCTCGGGGAACACCCCCGAGCCCACCTCGGGGAAATCCCCGAGCCCGCCTCAGGAAATCCCCCCGAGCCCGCCTCGGGGTACTAAAACAAGGTCGGCCGTTGTTGAGCCTCTCACACCCACCTCTGTGCTTCCGGAGGTGGGGACGAGTTGCGGAACAGGTGAGGCCGCTAAGGCGAGTCCCACTGGTGCCTTGAAGAAGGACCAGCGAGTGACCGCCGAAATAAATATTAAAAAAGCGTCGAAGGCCTTAACAAAGCCTTCGCGCAAGGATCCGACTACCCAGTCTCTCCAAAATAAAACGAAGCCTCTCCTGAAGCGGGAGGTCCAGGAGAGACTGGGAAAGGCAAGAGGACCTAAAAAGGCCCTCAACCAATTTTTATTATTAAAGGATAGTGACATGGATTGCGAGGATAACTAAATATCATATTAATTAAGTATGACGCTACTACAATGGAATTGTAGGGGTTTCTATGCTCGTATAGAGGAAATTAAACAACAAATTTCTTCCCTGCATCCTTCCATCTTTTGTTTGCAGGAGACCCACTTCCGCCCAAATGACAACCCGATGCTTCGTGGGTACGATGTGTATCGTACCGACAAGCCTTTCTTTGATCGGGCTAGCGGGGGTGTGGCTATATTCATACGAAGCACTATATATCATAAGAATATTAATATTGTTTCTGATCTCCAAGTGATTGCTGTCAGAGTCTCCCTCCCTTTGGAAGTAACAATATGCTGCATTTACCTCTCACCGGGTGAGCTTTTTCCTAAGAGGACTCTAGAGGCCCTCTTTATACAACTTCCCGCCCCCTATATCATCTTGGGGATTTTAACGCGCATAACCTGGTTTGGAGGTCTAATTTTACAGACGCCCGTGGGAAGATGGTAGAGGATATTCTTGTCTCGGGAAACCTGGTGTTAATGAACACCGGGACCCAGACACACTTCTCTACCTTTAATGGTGTATCCTCTGCCATCGACCTAACCTTATGTAGTCCCGGGATCGCTGCTCACTTCCTTTGGAGCTCCACTCGGACCTATGTGGCAGTGATCATTATCCAATTCTGCTTACACCTCTTAAAGATCCTCCCAGTACGGTGCGAATACCCCAAAGTGTGCTAAAACGTGCTGACTGGGATAGATTCCGCGAGCTCGCCGTATTTAGTGAATCCCGACATCCTGACTTCGATGGTAAGGCTGGGCATTTTACTTCGACGGTCATCGCGGCGGCGAGGACTTCCATCCCTAAATCCTCGCCAAATCCGCGCCACCATCCTGTTCCCTGGTGGAACGAGGAGTGTCGCCTGGCTATTTCTGACCGTCGAAGGGCCCTACGTCTATTCCATCGACGCCCCACTAAAGAGAATCTGGAGTCATTCCGAATTCTACGCGCTTGAGCTCGCCGTGTTATTCGAGAAAGCAGAAGAGATTCTTGGAGACAGTTTATTTCAACCCTTACAATTACCACTCCCACAATTAAAGTTTGGGACAATATTCGTAAATTAAGTAGTAGCAAAAATTCAATTAATAGTGTACCTGCCCTCGTGTCTAACGGTTCGCTTGTCTCCTCCCCTGTGGAGGTCGTCAATATATTGGGCTCAATGTTCGCCTCTATTTCTAGCACCGCGAGCTACACTAACGAGTTCGCGGTGCATAAGCGGAGCATCGAGCGCCTTACTATTGATTTTGGCCAAAGTCGGGGGGAGGATTATAACTCCCCCTTTACTAAAGAGGAACTTACTTATGCCCTGTCCAACGCAGGCAATACAACTTCTGGCCGGATGATATCCATTATGAAATGTTGCGCCAATGTCCCCTGCTGGACGGGCGTTCCTCTTAGACCTCTACAATTGTGTTTGGGAATCTCGTCAATTCCCAACACTGTGGAGGCAAGCAACCGTTATCCCAATATATAAAAGTGGCAAGGAAAAATTAGACCCAACTAGTTATAGACCGATAGCCTTAACTAG
The DNA here is from genome assembly GCA_039000515.1 of Timema cristinae. Classification (NCBI taxonomy): domain Eukaryota; kingdom Metazoa; phylum Arthropoda; class Insecta; order Phasmatodea; family Timematidae; genus Timema; species Timema cristinae. The sequence continues at coordinate 3,561 of JBCFYV010001036.1, read as the reverse complement.
CTGTGTATGCAAAATATTAGAAAAAATGATAAATAAACGACTTATATGGTGTTTAGAATCCCGCAATCTGCTATCCAATATTCAATGTGGCTTTCGCCGTAACCGATCCACGGTTGATCATCTCGTCCGTCTTGAGACTGCTGTTCGTGACGCCTTTCTCCATAAACAGCATCTTTAGGCTGTTTTCTTTGATTTGGAGAAGGCGTACGATACTACATGGCGTTACGGCATCTTAAAAAACCTTTTTAATTGGGGGTTCCGAAGGAGCCTCCCGATTTTTTTAGCAAATTTTATGTCAGATAGACACTTCCGGGTAAGGTTAAACAACACCTTATCCGATGATTTTATTCAAGAAAATGGGGTGCCCCACGGCAGTCCTTTGAGCTGCACGTTGTTCGCTATTGCGATAAATAGCATTATAGACAACGTGCGCTTACCTGTTCGTTCATGCCTTTTTGTGGATGACTACGCAATTTATTGCAGTTCATCAAGTCTCCACAGGGCTGAACGACAGATACAACTCGCTGTAAACAATCTATGGTTGTGGGCATCTCGTACTGGTTTTCGTTTCTCTGCGGCCAAGACGACTGTCGTCCACTTCCATAGATTACCCGGAATACAGCCAGCCCCAATATTTTAATGAACAACGTTGTTTAACCTGTCTCCGAGACCGTAAGGTTCATGGGACTTTTATTCGATTTTAAACTAACTTGAATCCCCACATCAAAGACCTGAAAGCGAAGTGTGTTAAAGCTTTGAATTTACTTAAATTTGTGAGTGGTCGCTCTTGGGGTGCTGATAGGGAAACATTGATGGGCCTTTATAGAGCCTTGGTGAGATCAAAACTTGATTACGGCAGTTTTGTATATGGTTCCGCTAGACCCTCGTTGTTAAAAATGCTCGATAGCGTCCACCACGCTGGCATTCGACTGGCTACTGGTGCTTTTCGTACCAGTCCAGTCGTCAGCATCTGTGCTGATGCCGGTGAGCCCCCTCTTTCTTACCGGCGGTCTTATCTCCTGGCATCTTACGTGTCGAAACTGCATTGCACGCCAAACAATGTTGCTTACCTCCCTGTGTTTCATCCCCCTAACCGTGTCTTGTATGAAACTAAATGTCGTAGTACAAGGCCGGTTGGGATCCGGATGCTATCCGTTTTCGACACGTGTGGGATTGTCCTGCCAAAGGCTATCACCACATCACAAGGTCGAGTTTCTCCCTGGAAGATACGCCCTCCGAAATGCCATTTTGATCTTGCCAAGTTCCCTAAAGCGACCACCCAAACTTTGTATATGAGAGGACCTTTAATGAGCTCCTCTCCACTCGCTTTCACGGATTTGAGCGCATCTACTCTGATGGCTCTAAATCTGGAGCCTCCGTGGGATGTGCTCTTGTTGTGGAAGGATCCAATTTTAAATTTGGTTTAACTAAAGAAACCAGTGTTTTTACGGCTGAATTATATGCCATTTTTAAATCTTTGTGTTTTGTATACCGAAGTAGTCACCGTTCTGTCCTCATCTGCACGGATTCCATGAGTGCTCTGTTGGCATTGTCCACTCTCTACTCCTGGAATCCCTCGTGCAGATGATACATGAGCAAATTTTAAAAATTGATTCATTAAGCACCCGGCTCGCCTTTTGCTGGATTCCTGGTCACGCTGGTCTTCCAGGAAATGAACTGGCGGACCAGGCAGCCAAGGAGGCAGCACGCCTGCCCCCGGAGGCGAGTCTGGGTGTCATGTTTTTAGATCTAAAGGGTTATGTTCGGCGTGGAGTCTTACGCACCTGGCACGAGCAGTGGGTCTCGACCCCTGCTCAGAACAAGCTGCGGTCCATCAGGGACGGTGTGTCGCGATGGCCCTCTTCTATACGAAAGTCTAGAAGAGAGGAGGTCATCGTGACGAGACTCCGCGTCGGGCATACATTTCTAACCCATGGATTTTTACTCAGAGGGGATCCACCCCCAGTGTGTGAATTTTGCGATGCTCCCCTTAGTGTGCACCACATTTTGGTGGAGTGTCGCAGATATGCCCCTATTCGCCTGGCCCTTGATTTTAAAGGTGACCTTCGTTTTTTATTACGCGACAGCGCTGAAGGAGTTATTTGTTTACTCCATTTTATACGCCAGGCGAATCTTTTTAGTGCCATTTGAGTCACTTTTATAAAGTGGCTCATCTGGATTTTATCTCATATATAGACCATTTTTAACATTTTAGTATACTTTAATGTGTTTGTCTTGTCGTTTTATCCATTTTAACAAACTTTAATAAAATGATTATTTTAACATGTTAGTTTTGTTTTTTTAACTAATATATTGTTTTAATATGTTTTTTTTTTCTTGAGTGATACACCTGTGGTTTTTTTTTAGCAGGTGTTTCACTCAATTGTACTTTGAGGCCATTTGAGCACTCCTATGGAGTGTCTCAGGTGGTGAATGATTATATCTCTCCCCTATGGTGATTTTATTATGTTTTAAATATATCTCAAGGCCCTAATGACCTCGATGTGTCGATGGGCCTCCAAACCACATTAATAATAATAATAATAATTTAATGTGTTTGTCTTGTCGTTTTATCCATTTTAACAAACTTTAATAAAATAATTGTTTTAATATGTTTGTTTTTTCTTAGAGTGATACACCTGTGGTTTTCTTTTAGCAGGTATTTCACTCAATTGTACTTTGAGGCCATTTGAGCACTCCTATGGAGTGTCTCAGGTGGTGAATGATTATATCTCTCCCCTATGGGATTTTATTATGTTTTAAATATATTTCAAGGCCCTAATGACCTCGATGTGTCGATGGGCCTCCAAACCACAATAATAATAATAATAATAATAATAATAATAATATGAATCCTTAATCACCATTCCTCCCCGTGGGACGGGGTTTAGACTAATCCCGCAGTAACCCCTGCTTGTCGTAAGAGGCGACTTAAAGGGAAGGCTTCTGTGCAGGACGCGCCTCGTGCAGCACAAATCTATCCTAAATCTTTTTTTTTTTACCTCCTTTTATTCTTCCTACTCTTTCTCCTTTTTATTCCTTCGCTTTTTTTTCCTTACCTCTTTCTTACCTACCCTTGCCGTTCAGTCCTGCACAGAAACTTCCGCCCCACCGTTGACGACTTTGGCAGCTAATACAGTTTTCTTTGAACGATTATTGGCTACCACTGCTTTGAGCCCTTGAATGAAAGTGCGCTGGTTGTAATATCTTAGTAGAAGGGCCTTAGAGTTGACAATAACCTGGTACCCTACTTTGACAAAAGACCGGTTGCGTTCATGAGGGTTCGGACGTTAAAATTCTCACTTCCCTACACCCGCTTGCTGCGACGACCTTTCTCCTGTCGATGCCCCATGTGAATGTTATCAAGTCTAGCGTCGTGTGGGGCTCCCAGACAATAGGGTTAACAGAGCCTCATGTGGTAGTACCAACTTGAATAACCCTGGGTCTACGATACGAGTACTGTGCGGGGTGTCCCCGAATACGACATGGCCAAAACTATTGTCACAGCTGACACTTTACTGTCCGCTAGCACCGTACTGCCAAACCTCGCTGACAACTCAC
>JBCFYV010001035.1:0-56341 GCA_039000515.1 Timema cristinae | reverse complement strand
TTCCCCTTAAATTTCAACCTTAAAATTAATCTTTAGACAAATTTACTTAAAAAAACTTTACCCCGGGGTGTAAGGGGACGCGGTGCTAAATATTAATATTATTTTTATAAAAGGTATTTAACGTTTATAACGCATAGCCCCATACCAAGGGTCAAACATGATTTTCTTAAAAACGAAAAAAATAAAATATAATTAAAAGGGTGCGCGCTTTTCTAATAAACTCACGTTAAAGGATAAACCCAAATCTATATACCATCCCCTTTTGAGGGGAAAAATTCTGCGGGGTTTCTAACCACTGTTGGGGAATCTCTTTTCGAAATGCTGATGGGGCCTCTACAAACCCTTTATTTTTTAATCATAAAAATTTAACGCTTATATGCATTACCCTCGCAACCTAACATTTTAAACATTAGCTTACTCGGTATAATATTTTAGCAAATAGATATTGGGTGCGGGCGCCCCCCTTGTTCAAGACATGTCTGTGGGCGGGGGTTTCATGAGTCCCCTATTTGCGGAGGGGGGAAATTTAACCAGAATTTTTGCATCAAACTTTCGCTTGGGGGGGGGGAGGGGGGGGGCTAAATTCCGGAAGTGAAAGTGGGCAAAGGGGAGACCCCGCCTTGTAAAAAAAACGGCTCTGAGGTACGATCTATTTTTTTCTTAACGATTGACGACCCCCCAAATGCCCCTTTGTATTCACCCCTGAATATAAATTTTTATAAAGGGAAAAACATTAAATTTATTTTGTTGTTTAAAAAGTATCGGGGTGGGGGTACATGTTAGGCATTGGAGGTGTGGATTCATATCTCGTCGGGGGGAGGGGGGTTTTTTTATACACATAACCACAAAAACTCTGGAACAATTTCAATTTTACTCCCCGGGCCCCCGTGGGGGTTACACACCCCGTGCTTGTGAAAGCGATACAAAACAAACAATTTTAGTAATTTTATACGGGATAGGGGCCCCCTAAGGGGGGTTCCGTGGCCCCTGATTGTGCTGTGTCGTAGGTTGCGACATAACACGCAATGTTAGTGAGGAAAAACCCAGGTTGTTCGGCCCATAAAAGGATACAAGTCCGTGCATTGTAAAAGACGATCCCAAACAAACAATTTTAGTAGATTTTTTTTTACGGGGATAGCGGCCCTAACTGAGGATTCCGTGGCCATGTTTGTGGGTGTGTCGCTAGGTTGCGAAAACCCCCAAATGATTAGGTCTGGGGAAAAAACCCGGGGTTTGTGGTCACGATTATTCTTGTACCGATTTGTTGCCCCGCTAAAAAGGTCATTATTAAAAATTTTTGCTTTTTAAAGGTGGGGGTAGAAACCACCACCAACCTTCAAGTCAATAAAGGGTAATTTTGGGTAAACCCGAGATATTGGGGCCATGAAAAAGGGATAAAAAAGGGGAACAAAGGATGGGGCAAAATCGTCCTTTAAAAAATAAAAACTGTATTGTCATCACCAGAGGGCCCCAAAAAACGTATTTCAAATTTGGATCGCGTTTTCGCCCAAAAACCCCATTATAAACTTGGTTCCCGATTTAAAGGGGGTTTTTCTTGGGGGAATGGCCGTTGAAATGCCCCATCACCATTGAAAAGAAAAAACCTGCCCCCAAAAAGGGGGACTTAAAGGGGGGGGAAAAGGTTACAAAGCCCTGTGCCCCCGTCCCCCCCCCCCTTACACCCCCCCAGGATCAATGACCCACCCACCGAACAAAAACCATTACCCAAAATTGTAAGAGATAAAAAAATTTATCTTTCAATAGGGAAGTCTGGGAAAGGTGAATCTAGTTTGTTTAAATTTTTTTTTAAATTTAAATTATTTTTATTTAATGAATCTTTTTTTAACAAAAAAAAATGTCTAAATAATTTAAAATGGAATTTTTGTTTCAATTTAAAAAATTTTCTAATTTTAGCTTTTTTAGTAAAATTTTTTGGAATTTTTTTTCATTTAATGCATTATCTTAAAAATTCTGTCAAATTTGAAAAAAAAATTCCCCCGGTTAGGTTATTGAATAAATATCGGTCTTGTAGGGTTTTTAGGGGGAGAACTCGGGTTCCCCCGTGAGGGGGGTTGCTTTTTTGTATTTTTTCTAATCTCCCCGTCGTAAATAGGAAATTTCTTAAAAACTCTACTTTCTCATTCCCCTTTTGGGTTTTTTAATAAAAAAGGTATAGGGGTTGGGTCGGGGGGCGAATTGAAAAAATTTCTAAGCCTTTTAAATATAAAAAATTTGAAAATTTTGGCTCGATAAAATTGGATTGTTTTCCAAGTTTTAATAAAGGAAAAACCAGTAACCATCTACAGCCAAGTTTAAAATCATCAAATAATGACGTAGATTTAAAAAAAAACTTCATTAAAACCTTTTTAAACAGGGTTTTTAAATTAAAATAAAAAAAAATTTTGTCATTTTTACTTTCAAAAATAAAAAAAGATTGTAGTTACAAAATTTTTAAGGCTAGCGTTTCATAATTGAGTAATAATTTAAAAATAGGCCTTGGAATTAAAAAAGGTAACCAAGTTATCAATAATTCAATCGTTCAATTGGTTTATAGATTAAACTTTTCACTTCGTTTGTCCCTCCGGAACCACATTTTAAATTTAACAATTGGGAGAAAGGATTAAAAAAAAAAAAGCACCTTTATTTTCATGGGGAAGATGAAAAATAATTTAGGAAAATCCCCCCTAGTCTTTTGGGGTATTCTCCCCCCAAAGGAAATCCCTTTTTTTTTGGGGGAATGAAAAAATAATTTAAAGGGAAAAAACCCCCCCAGTCTTCGGCTGGTATTAAACAAACAACCCCAAAACCAAACAAAATAATGTTAAAAACCCCTTTCTCACTAACCTTGTTTTAAATATGAAAATTTTTTTTAATTTTAAAAAGGGGGAAAAAGGCGAAAAGAAATCTTTAGCCTGGTGATATTTGGGGGGTTTTCTAGGCCCTTACCAAATACAAAAAGATTGCCAGGTTGGATAACGAAAAAAAAAAATAATAATTAAAAAGTTTTCTATTTTTTTAACCACGTACATTTAATTTGATTTTAATTTACTTATAAAGTTAAATCATAAAAAAAAGTATAAAAAAAACCCAAAAAAATTGCGACCCCCCCAAACACGTCTGACCTAAAGGGTTTGGGAAAAATGGGTTCCTATATTTTTAAATCATTTGACTTTTTCCTTTATATAAAACCAGGTCAGGGGGCTCTAAAATAAAAAAAAATTAAAGTATAAAAATGATATTCATTTATTTTTTTTTAATTTTTTTTATTATGGTATCATCCTGTTCGGTTATCCCCCCATGTACTAATTAAAAAAAGGTTGGGATTAAAAAAGGCTTAATTAGAGGAAATTCCCACATTTACTGGGGGAGAGGGGAAAAACCTTTTAAAAAAATAACCCTAGTGCCCCCAAAGGGTAACCCGGATCTTCCCGCCTACATCTGCCCAAAAATTTGGTTCGTTAGCCACGGGGCCCCACCAAAGGGGTTAAAAATTAAATTAAAAATATATTGATTCAAAGGCCCCCTTTTTTTCCCCAAATTTTTTTTGGCCATTGTTAACGGCCCATTTTTTTAGATTTTTTTAATAGTGAAAATTTTACCAATTTTAAAAAAACAGGGGTCGCACAAATTTTTTTTAAAATTTGATTGAAATTTGTTTATTTACATTTTTCTATTTAAGAGATGTATATCCAATCCTTTTGATAAATGGGTAGAAATATGCATTTAACAACACATTGCATTGGATTTTTTAAAATTTTTTTGTCATTAAATTTTTACATCTTCCCCAGAATTTTTTTTTTAAAAGGATGTTTTTTAGAAATATTGAAGGCCCCCTTTGGGTACATTTTAAAATTAAATACAATTGAAGCTTTTTATGAAAGGTTTCGCTTCTTTTTTTTAAATTTGCTGGTTGAAAAAACATGGAAAGGGAATTTTTGTCAGGACCAAAATTAAACCCCACCCCCATTTCTTGTTACCTTTTTGGGATTTCCCTCTAATTTTTCGGAAATTGTGTTTTTTAAAAAATTTTAGGTATTTCCCTCTGAATATATTTTTTTTAAATTTTGTTTTCAAGAGAATTAAAGTATCCCCCTTTGGAAATTTTTTAAAATTCGGTCCCTAAAGTCTAGAAGCTATTTTTAAATTGCCCCCATGTTTTATTTTTTCCCCCTTTTCGATTTCCCGTAAGCTTTTAAGAGATTTAGTACCCGTATTTTTTAAATTTTTTCACTATAAATTTGATTACCCCCCCAAATTTTTTTTCAAAAAAATTTTAAACCCAAAATGTTTTTGAAGGTTTCCCGGGTTTTATTTTTAAATTTGGGTTTTTTGAAATTTTTTGAAATACCCGTCTGGGTTTATTTTAAAAATTCCCTTTTGCAGTATTTTTAAGGCTTTCTACAAAATTTTTTTTTTTAAAACCCAGAGCTTTTTAATCAAATTTTAGTGGCCTTAAGTAAAAAAAAACCAAAAAAAGCATCTGAAGTTTTTGGGGGGGGCCCCCCCATTTTTTTTTTTAATTTAGAGGCTCAGAACATGAATGAAAACTTGGCCCCATTTTATTCTGTGCACTCGGGCCTTTTTATAACCCCCCTAAAAAATTTACCCAAATCGTTTTTTTTTAAAAAAAATAGGAAACAAAATTTGGATTACGACTTTTTGGAATTTGGCATTATTTGTAAATAAATTTTTAAAGTTTTTTCCCAAATTTTATCATTATCCTAAGGATCGATTCCCCAAAAAAGGTTATTTTCCGCATGAAGTTGTAACAATACGGATTAATTCCAGTATAATTTTGTGAATAATATTTGGGTTGTCATAGCTCCGGGTCGAGCCCCTATCATCCTATACAAAAGATCCGTTTAAAAGCTGTTTAAATTCTCCGGGTCGAGCAAAATTAAAGACTATTTTTAAATTAAAAAAGATAACTTTTGATGGTTTTTTTCACAACGGGGTTTTCAAAGCATAGTTTTTTTTTTATAAATACCCCAAATTTTTAAATTTTTTTTATAATGCCCTTGTTTATTAACGAAAATTATTGTTTTTGTGTTAGACTGGAGATAGTGTAGTGCATTTGTAATCCCTAATGCGTTGGGTGCCCGGGCTTTTGAGTTTTTGGCGAATTGTCCGGGCTGTTTTGGGTATTTAAAAAAACGCAAAGGGCTTTATATGACATACACCTTGCCTCTTGCTACCTTCGAACAGTGTAAAAAAAAAAAAATAGAAAGGCCCCGGCGAATTTTGGGGTTTTGGTTCTTATTGGAAAGGAAGTTGGGTCCTTTCCAAATACGCGGGGTTGTTTTTTTAAAAAAAAATTGTATAAAAAATTATTTTAATTTGAACTTTACTTTTTTTTGAAAAGGGGTATTTTTTCATGAATGTTAAAAAGGATTTCATATTGTTACTTTAAAGAAAAACCCCTTTTCCCTAAATTTTAAAATTTTTTAAAAAATGCAAATCAATCTCATTACAAAGTATTTCAATTTTTCAGCACTCAAGTTGGGTTTTTGCTAAAAAGGAACAAACATCAAAAATAATTTACCTTCACTTTGTCATTATTTTTAATTGTTCAACAAAATCAAAAACCCTAACATTTGACAAAAAAAAAATTCAATTTTTGGGGGGAAAAAAAAAGGGTAATTTTTAAAATTTTGTGTATCGGCAGTTTTTGTCTAGCTTTGTTGGGGCCCTCCACACAAACCCCTTTACCGGATATTAATGCTTTTATCTAATTTAAAAAAATTATCCAAAAAAATTTAATAATTTTTGAAAATTTTATTTTTTTTTTTCAGTTGTTATATTTTTTTGTACAAAAGGGCGTATATATGTGTATTATTTTTTAAAAGGGTTTTGTTTTCTTTTATAAACAAAAAAATTTTTTTTTTTTCGTTAAACTTACAGATTTTTAAGAAATTTAATGGGAATGAAAGAAACCAAGGGCCCTTTTCAAAAATGTATTTCCCTTTGGGGAAGATGGAAAAACGTTTGGAAAAGCCATGTTTGGAAGGGTTTCATTCTTTTTAAAAAATTCCGTCACTGTCCCTGATTAAATGAATTTTTCCTTTTTCTGGGGTGACCCTAAGCGGGGGAACAAAATTTTAATCAGTGCTTTTGGGGAATTGTAATCGTTAAAAAAATTTTTTAAATTTTTTAAATTCTTTTTCCCAAGATATTTTACATTTCCTATGAGGTTCCTTTTTCATAAAAAATACAATCCAAACTGAAAAAAACGATTATTTCTTTTCCACCGATCACCATTAACATCCTTCAAGTTTAAACTAGCTTTTAATGTCAAATTACCCAACTACGATAGGTATGGCCCAATTATGAAGGTTTAAATCTAAAGTGTTCTTAAAAACCCCCCAAAACCCCCAAAGGGCTCACCTTAAACCATATTTGCCCCTTACTAAAATTTTAAATTCTAACGTTTCGAATTAAATTCGTTATAAAAAGATTTAAACAATTTTTTTTTTCTTTAGAAATTCCTTTTTGTTTTTTTTTAAAAATTTAAAATTTAAAAATTAAATTTTTTTAAAAATGAATTCTTATTTAAATTATGAAAGAAAAATTTTTTTTGAACTGTGGGGTTCTTCTTAATGTGAGAAATAACATTTTTTAGCACCGCGTCTTAAACCCGTTGGGTTTACGACTTACCTAAGTGTTGGTGGGATGATTGGAATAAAATGGGGGGCCTACATTTTAAAGTGGAACCCAAACCACAGGGGGGGCCTGGATTCCACCTTCAGAAGTGGTTAATAACTTTGCAGAGGGAAGAAAGGGGTTTGGAAAATAAAAATCGGCCCCGCAACCGGGGATTGAAACCAAAAGTCTGCCCTTCCCCCTAGACCACCGGTGCCCAGTATAAAAATTTTATTTTGTCTATTGTAAAATTTACACCATCCCAAAATTTTTTTTTTAAATGGATGCTTTAAAAAAATTTTTTAAAAGAGACAAATTCTTTCAATTTCAATTCAATTTAATAATATTTGTAAAGTATGAAATACGTAGGGAAGGATTTAGTCCAAAAGAGCAAGGCATCCTTACATTTCCCCCCTTCAATTTGTTTCAAATTTTGAGTGGGACCCTCAATTTCGGAAAAAGAGTTTTTAAAAGCTTTTAAATGCCCCCCCAAATAATATTTTAAAAATTTTATGCTTCTAAGGAATTTAAAATTTCCTCCCCGGGGGAAAATTTTTAAAATTTTTGGATGTTAAAGTCTAGAAGCATTTTAAAATAGACCCACTTTTCCTCCCCCCCCCCCCCCCAAAATTTCTAATTTTTAACATTTTAAAAGATATTAGCCCAATTTTTTTAAATTTTAATTTGTTAAAAAAATTTTTTTTATCCCCTGGTTTTTTTAAAAAAAAAATGCCTTTAGAAGTTTAAAATGGGCTTCCCGGGGTATTTTAAAATTGTATTTCTTTGAATTATTTGAAAGTCCTCTTTGGGTTTTTTTAAAAATTATTTTGCGATTTTTAAGTGTCTTCCACTGCAAAATTTTTTAAAACCAGAGTTTTTAAAACAATTTTTATATCCTCCGTAAAAAATCCAAAAAGCATGCATCTAGAATTTTTTGGGGTGGCCCCCCCCTATTTTTTTCTTTAATTCGATGGTTAAACGGGGGTCAAATTGGGGCCCAATTCTTTATTTTTGGGCCCACAACCTTTTATGAACCAACAAAAATTCCCCCAATTGTATTTTAAAAAAAAAAAAGGGAAAAAACATTTTTGCGAAATAATTTGGTCCAAATTTTACCTTATACAAAGACGTTCCCAAAAATTTTTTAAATTTGTGCATTATTGGAATATTTTTCAGACAGAAGTTTGTTTTCGATCTTTTAAAAAAACAAACATCCAACGATCACATTTCCCCATTCCTTTTTATCTTTTTTGAACGGGCTTTAAAAGATTAAAGCCACTTTAAATTTTTGCAAAAATAAAAATTCAAAATTTTGGGAAAAAAAAAAAGGTAAGTATTAAATTTTGTTATTTTTTAAATTTTTAATTTTAATTTTTTAAGTAAGGATTTTTAATTGAAATTTTTCCCTTTTTAAAATGCGACAATATTAAAATTTCTGAAATGCGGCCCCCCTTTTTTTGTAATGTTCAAAAGTTTTTTTAAGTCAAAGGTTTTAAAGTTGTCTAAAGTTTTAGAAAGGCCCCTCCCTTTTGAAGATTTGTTTTAAAAAATAGCCTAGAAACTATTTTGGGGTGGCCCCCCCAGCAATTTTTTTTTTAAAATTGATGATCTAGCAGTTAATTGAATTTTTAATTTAAAAATTTTTCATTTATTCAATGTATAAAGTTTTTAAAAATTTTCCTAGGAGAAGGCAATTTACCACAAAAAATTTTTCCCCCGGGGAGGGGAGGCCCCCCTGTCCTCCCGGGTTTGCACCACTGCAGGGCAATTTTTTGAATTTTTTTTTATTTTTTTATGTCTTTTCCAATTTTTTGAGGTAAAAAAATACTGTTCTTGAGATTTAAATTAGTCTTTAAATTTGTTTTTTTCTAAGCCTATATTAAAAACCCCTCTAAAACCCAGACCCAAACAAAATTTTTTGTCAAAACCTACAAAAATAAAAATATTAATTTTTTTTTAAAATTTTAAAACTAATTATTTTTTGCCCCATAAGAAAAAAAAAACAATAAATAGCTCATACATCCCACCCTATTAAATTGTTAAAAAATACAATCATAAATCTTTTTTTAAGCCTTTCACATTTCATCTGTTTAAAATTTTTTGAAATTAATGTGAAAAAATATTTTTAATAAATTTTTTATTTGTTTGGGAAATGGAAATGGGGGAAAGATAGTTTAGCAATCACAAAAACATTTAAGCGGAAATTTTTGAAACCCCTTTTTTAAAAACCTTTTAAAAATGTTTTATAATTTTTTTGAATTTTAACGCTCCACTTTCCAATTTAGAAAAGAACGGATCAGACATTCGGTTTCCCCCTTTCCCAAAAAAGAAGACTTAGTAAAATCCTCAACCCTTACTTTACTTTTTCCAAAAAGGAAAAAAACCCCAAATCTTTTTGAACAAAAAAATCGGGGGGGGGGGGGGGGGGTTAAAACTGACCAAACAATGGGGGAAAAAAATTTTGAAAAAAAAAATGTCCCTAAAAATGGGAACTCCCAAAAAAATTAAAAATATAACAAAAAATCAAACCCCAGAAAAGAAAACAATTAAGAAATTACGTGCTCAACGCCAACTAAAGTAAAGAAATCAGTTATTTTTTCACAGGCGAAATCAACGCAATTATCGAGGGCAGAGTTCTAACTAAATTTGAGTCAACATGTAACTGGACTTCCTTTTTATATTCATTAAAATGCTAATTGATCACTCAAGAAGAGTAGCTGGTCATGGGATGAAAAAAGTTTGCAATGTCAATATTTTATAGGTCTCCATCAGTGATAGAAAATTTCTTGAAACAAGATTCAAGTTCCAAGTGAAAAAACCATTAGGAAATGGGTCAAATAATTAAAAAAAACAACAGGAATGTCCCTCTGAAGTGAAAGAAAAGTACAGTAAAAGAAAAGAGCATGTCAGACCCAAAAAACACAAAATGTGCAATATTTGATGAAATGTCATCAAAAGAGGGGTTTTTCCTATTGACTCCAAGAATGCTATTGAGGAAGAAAGAAAATTTAGGCCCACTAGAAGAAAAAAATGTTTGGCTAATAAACCCCTCTTGTCTTTATGGGCCCGAGGTCTTCTTTATTCTTGCAAGCTACCCATGTCTTATTTTTTGTCATCGGGGCCTGTTAAATTTTTTGGATTTAATGCTCTTAATTGACATGATTGTTAGAGACATTAATAGTCTAGGATCTAACGTTAGAGCTACAGTCTGTATCAAGGCACTTCAAATAGGAAAGTCTTGAGCATTTAGGAGTTACTGTAGAAACAACCATTATTTGGCTCAATAAAGATAGGTTTACAGTTTTTTACATTTCCCAATTACTTAAATGTTGCGAAATAATGGTTAACAAATGTTATAAAAATAGGGGATGATATTGTTTCCTGGGAGATTATATAAAAAATGGCATCAGTTAACGCATCTTTGAACTTTTAGAGCATAAAAAAAATTGAGTGCCGTCACATTCATCCAGGACCATTTGATAAAATGAGCGTCAAACTGGCATCTCAAGTATTTAGCAGCTGTTTTATGCATCTCTAATGACTTTTTCAAGCTTGCCAAGGATCAAGATAGAAATATTGTGTGCTTGCTAACTTGTAAGTCGTATGAATGACTTGTTCGACAATTTAAATAGCAAGTCTCTATACAACCTAACCCAAATCGAAAAAGCCCTTTCCATTCAAACCCAAGTGGAAGAAAACCAAACCTCATGTTTGGATTGGGTAAAAACGTGGAGCTTTGCTGATAATAAAAAAAAGTCTTCCACCAACTTTCAATAGCTTCCAAATTACTATTACAGGCATTTTATTACTTTGGAATGATCTTAAAAGTGAAGGAATTTCCTCTCTGATTACATCCCGCCTCCAACAGGGCCCATTAGAATACTTATTCTCTTCTTAAGAATAGATGTGGTAATGGAATAATCCTACTGCAGAACAATTTTGAAGAAATATGCAACACACAATTCAGTAAAATTTACAATTCCTCCTCAGTTTAGCTAATTTGAAATGGATGATGATTTTAATTTGGTTTTTCTTCCACTACAATGCCAAACAATGGCAACACATCATTTAAATGACTCTTTTCCCATTTAAAACAAAGTACAAGCAAAAAAAATGATTTTTTGACAAAGAAATCAACGTGCTACTGGCGGCTTTGATCTAGTGCCTTAGAATGTAATACTTTAGTAATACAATAAAAATAAATCCATTAGAATCATAATGACAAGGGAAATGAAAACACAATATACAATTCTCATCACAAATACCACTAAGAAACACTCGATTTTTTAGTTAGCTTTCCAAACATCAGTAGGTGATGTTAAAACTACTCAGACTGCACGAGAGCTACAAAAGGGTAGTTTAAATAACAATCTAACGCCATTATCAGCAGCCATTCAAAATTTTAAAGAACACAACTGATATTTCTCTTACACAACTATTGGAAGATAACCCACATATTATTTTTCAGGTTATGCTGCCAAACAATGTTTGAAAAAATTTCATTGCAACTTGCAAAGAAAAATTCCTGGATCAAAATTCTCACGTTTATTTTCAAGCCCAAATTCTTACACATTATAGAGCATACAAAACTACAAGTCTTCAACAAACTTGGACCGGGACAACTAATTCCAGCCTCTGCTGAATTATGGAGTGTATGTAAGTTCCAGTTAAAAAAAAATTGTAAAAATCTACGACAACATTTATCATGAAAGGCAACTTTTAGAAACTTCACAAAAGAATTGTCTCTAAAACGTGACACATTTTCCTACTTGGTTTATGGAGTGTGAAAATCACAATCTATATTTATTGAAATGTCTTCTAATAGCTAGAGAAAGCATGGACTAAAGTGCTGTCAAGATCTACAAGAGACACCAAAAACAAAATGATAAATGGTGGTAAAGAACATCCGTACTTGAAAAAACAAAGGGAAATAACTAACGGACAAGTAACTAGTCAGTTACTAGAATCTTACTATTTAATCTAAAAATTTTGGGTTGGATTTGATTATATCATAGCATAAAGCATTTTAAAATTTTGGGGCTTGAAAAACCCAAATTTTATTCTTCACCAATAAATTATGAAACTAAAATCTAATTTATGTTCACTCATTGCAAGAAAAAAGAATAATTATAAACAAAAAATAACTTCGCCACGTTATTAAGTATTTTTATACAGTCCAATTCAAGATTTCTTCAAAAACGGAAAACCAATTTACTTGCACACTCTATAATATAGATAATATTGTGTTTAAATTTTCCCTTCTTGGACTTATTTGATGTTTTGAAACCCAAATATATAGCCAACAACCCTACAAGGTTTTTTTTATGGATATTGTGTTTATTTACCATTCTTGGACTTACTTGATGTCTGTACCAACTATATTAGCCTACAAACTTTACAAGTTTTTTGTCATGTATATTGTGTTTATTTGACCATCCTTGGACTTACTTGATGTATGTACCAACTATTTCCACAACCTCTACAAGGTTTTTGTTATGGATATTGTGTTTATTTACCATTCTTGGACTTACTTGATGTCTGTACCAACTATATTAGCTACAACCTCTACAAGGTTTTTTTTTCATGGATATTGTGTTTATTTACCATTCTTGGACCTATTTGATGTCTGTACCAAATATATTGCCTACAAAACCCATACAAGGTTTTTTGTCATGGATATTGTGTTTATTTACCATTCTTGGACTTATTTGATGTCTGTACCAACTATATTCTTTACAAACCTTTCAAGGTTTTTTTCGTGGATATTGTGTTTATTTGATTTCCATTATCTATTTTGGAAAGTGATATTTTAACTCTCGCTATTAGAGCTACAATTAAATTACATAATGTAGGCCTACTATTTGTCATGAAATGTTTTAGTGATAAAAATTGTGTTTGTTATTGAATATTTTAATTCCACTGATTTAAAAATTGGGGCATTAACAATGTATATTAATATTAATTACCATGAAAATTATGCTTGTTTTAAAATATTTAAGTTTTAGATTAATTTAAAGTTTTGTATAAAATTAAAGACATTTCAGATTGTCTCGTTGAAAATGTTGCTAGATACATTGAAAATAAAAATATCTTGATATTTAAAAAATAATCATTCTTCGTCATTGATTTGGAGAAAGGGGACCAAACGAATGGTAAAGGGACGATTAAAAAAAATAAAAATTAGCAAATATGAAATTTTAAAACTATTTCTAAAACTTTAATTAATCTATATTATACATACATGACATGTTTAAATTATTTATTTAATAATATTATTTTAATATATTTAAAAAATTTGCTGCGCATGCATTTAAAAAAAAATTAACTTAATATTAGTTCCAATTCTTATCAAAATAATATATATTTCCAAATGTATAATTTATAATTAATAAAAACTGTAATAAAATGTTTTATCT
Organism: Timema cristinae; assembly: GCA_039000515.1. Lineage (NCBI taxonomy): Eukaryota > Metazoa > Arthropoda > Insecta > Phasmatodea > Timematidae > Timema > Timema cristinae. The sequence goes on along the minus strand of JBCFYV010001035.1, from coordinate 43,286 downwards.
TAAATTTAATTTCTTATTAAAATAATGTGTACTTATAATTTTTATATATTTATTTACAATTTAATGAGTCTTATATGTATTATTTTGTGTAAATATTTTTATAATTCATTTTATTGTTTAGGTGTCAATATGATATTATAATTCTTCAAAAGAACTGATTAAGTTTAAGGAGCTTTTTTGCCTTAAGGAGAAAATGTAGGGGGACGCGAGAAAATTGTGTTTTTCAGTTTTTAGCAAATCATATTTGGTCAAAATAAATAAGTATTGCTTTAATAGAAACATGGTGCTTAATTTTCTCCACTTGGTGATATTGTAGTTCTTGAATATCTGTAAATGTGTCCTGGAATATAATGACAACTTTTTTCTTCATTTAAAAAAATTTTTTTTTGGTAATACCGCCATGCTTATGACAGGGTATCCAACAACTATTGACATAATCATGCGAAGAAAATTAAACTCCATGTTTTTTTGAAGCATATTTTATTTATTAAGGCAAAAATTATTTGGATATAAAAACGAAACACTGTTTTTTTTCTCGCGTCCCCTGCATTCCCACTTTAAATGTCGTGTTTGTAATAGTTAATTAACTAATTGCCAAGTGTTTTCACTGTAGGCTTTTGTGTTTTTTATGTCCACCTTATTTTGACATAATCTAAATAAACTATATCTTATGTATCTTTTATTAAGTTCTTTACGTTTCAAGATAAAAAAAAGATAAATGTAACGATTGTTTATGGTTCTTTCTTCGTAAAAATTTGGACAGATGATATATTCGACTAAAATCTTAATAACCCAAGGCACCCAAGAGGGACAAAATATTTTGATTTTCGATCTAACTTTATTCTATTATTTTGGGGCAACGATATCCAAAGTAAAAAACAACATTTTAGTCACGTATGGCGCTAAAAACTTAATAACAACTTTGAAATTATACTTATCAAAAATTCATGTCTTTATTTGGACACAATTCGATAAAGTAAATTAAATTTGTCCAAAATATTTTTTAAATATGAAATATCATTGTACCCGCCGGTACTCCAACATTCGAGCCATGCCTCTTTGAACAAAGCCAGGCCCACAGACATGAAACTTACTCTGCTGGTATGGAGGGTTTGCTTAAAACTGTAAATACAATAAGCTGGACTCGTACTTCCCTCATCCCCTCCTTTAGCAAGTGGTTGTGCTCGCGCCTGCATTTATTATTCAAGTGTCTGTTGTAAGTCTATTGTGAATGCCACCCCCCCCCCCTTCCCCTCAACCTCACAAAACCACTACGGGCCAGACATACTTTAACTCAATGAATGATGAAAATTAAGGTAAACATAGACAACACTGTAAAGGACTGGTTGCCATAATAACGTGACGCTTCTAAAGAAACCAAAGTTGAAACATTAGCGTTCGAAGCGGTCACTCGACAGAACTAAAATTATCGAGACTCAGTGGAAAAACCACCCAAAAAAACTTTACTGGATATTTTAACTTTTGATGTCCTCTCTATAGTATACATTTCTCTATGCCAAAACTTCAGGTAGAGGCAGCCGACCGACCGGTCTATGCTTTGTTTGTCATTCAGAATCAATCTACCAAAGAGTGACACACGCCAGGGTAGGGAAAGTAATAGAGTGGTGGGGGTATTACCTCTCCTCAAGCAGGTACTCAGTTCGAGAAGGACGATAAGACCCAAAATGAAATTTGGTCTTCTATTTGCTGCATCTTAAAAACCAATAACCCGCCTCGGTGGCGTAGTTGGCTAACGCGCTTTTCGTGTTTAGCCCGACTGCTGAGGACGGAGAGATCGAGGTTCGAATCTCGGTCGGGTGAACTGGGTGGTTTTTCCTAAATGGTTTTCCACTCTCCCTCACGCAAATGTGGGTTCACTTCCTCTAATTCAACCTTCCCAATTCCTAATCCATTAGAGTAATTAGTACTTAAAGCGTATAACCCGAACGGGTAGTAAGACGCGGTGCTAAGTATTATTATTATTAAAACCAATAAACAGTACAGTTGTCAACGTTATTACATATTTAAAAAATTGAGTCAACTGACTATTAAATGTATACTATAAGAGTAATTGTTCTAGCAAAAATAACATCACGGTAATAATACACATATGCCATAGTGAATAGTCCAGTCTATGTTTTACTCTCCTCTGTTAGAGAAGGGGCTGATGTACCCCAAATTACATAATTATGTTTTTAATAGTATTTTAATCGTCAACTTTAAGGCCTACAGTTTCCTGATAAGTATATAGGCCTCACCCTTTATCCTCTTTTCATTGTTTAATTTTATACATATACGAAAAAAATAGAAATATAGCATTTTTTAAACTATATTATTTTATTTAAAATAAATTAAAACTGTCATTTATTTTTACTATCATAATATTTTATGTTTTCTTGATTTCAAAACTTTGCTTGTCAAAAGTGACAGCTGCTAAACATATGTTCTTTCAAATCATTGTTTTGGCGTATGGATACATTCTAAAACCTAGTAACTTTTCCATAAATTTTCTACTGTACTGTTCTTCCTATCAAAATCAAACTGTAGCTAGGGTTTGGCCTGACAAATAACACTGTTATACTTTTTTTTAAAGTAAAACTTAGTTTTAAGGCAGTTTATTAAGAGTCATTTTTAGAAAGTAAAAAAAATTCTAAATGGCTTTAGCAGTTTGGTTAAATATGCATATTAGTCCGGGGAAATTATACAATAAATTGCCATTTAACGGAAATTTCATAATGTTTCGAACCTTCGCAGGAACATTGTTGAAGACGTTGAAATGAAATAAAGAAAAGTTCTCTCCCTATCGTGATAGCTTCCCCCCTTAAAATAGGAAAAATCACCCCAAATACGATTAAGTTCATTTATCTGCTGAACCGTTAAATTTTGGGAAAATAAGCTTGTATTAGAAAGAATTTGAAATAAAATTTACGACAGTCAGTGTTCCCTCATATTTTGAAGCAATGAATTTTACTCGCAAAAATGAGGATCTAAGACAAGTGTAAGTCGGAACGAATGTTATAATACGTGACTATCGCGGTTTATATTGTGATCTACTCGGAAGATACTCATTTTACGCGAAAAATTATTAGTACTTAAATTGTCCATCAAATACGCTCTTTTATACTTATTTTTTTTAATTTGTCACAATCCGAATTGTGGTCAATAATATTCGCTTCGGCTTCTGTGCCTATATGCTTGCTGTTCCTGCGCACGCCAAAGCAATTTGAACATATTTCGACTCGTGTGGAGGGCAAAATCGAAATTTCAAGATTGTGGCCCTCCTCATACATATAGTACAGGATCCATAGAAAACAGATCAAAGATATTGAGCAAAAGTTCCCAATACCTGGACATAGTTTTTTGTCGAACGATACAGATTTTGAGCATATTGAAATAAACAGGCACAACCATGAACACATCTTTGTTCCACATTAATTGGTTGATATTATTAAGACAATAAGAACTAAGAAAACTGGGTTTGATGTGATTGGAATGTAGACTGTTGAATTGATAACAATAAAAAATGTGACATCTACCCTGACCTACATCAAAGAGTTTGGCAAAGATAAATTTCAGTGGTTTAAGAAAGGTGCCTGAAGAAAACGCAAGACAAACCCTATGTTATGAAGTACAAATACTCGCATAGCGACTATATTCTATATCAGTCCATAAACTATAGTAAAAATCTTCAAAAATCCTCGAAAAACTCTTATTCTAAAAAAATAATCATAGTTATCTATTTCTTAATTGTTTAAACTATTTCATTAGAGTTTAATTGAGAATATTTATTATTCACCTCAGCTTTGTTTCATTTATACCTAAAAAATATGCGATCTTCTTCGCACCGGCACATTTCATCTTTTCACATGCCCATCGGCTGTGCAATTTTGACTTATGTAATACATCCAGACCAGCTTCGGTGCGGATCCGGACAACTGGAAGTGGTTGCGACAAACTGGGTGCTTGCGAACCGGGCACGGGAAGACTGGGCGCCAGGGTCATTAAAAAAAATATAATTGTAAAAAATGAAAACAAACCACTGGGCGTCAGTTCGGTATGGTTAATTCATATTAGCGTGGTTTATTTTACGTTAAATTCTTATTTTTTTAAATGGTTTTTTGTGCTATAAATATTTTCAAAATTTTATTATATCAATCAAACTTTACACAAATTTAGTTTCTCCTGTTATTAATTATTTTTTCAAACAACTCCAAAAATGATTATTTAGTAAAAAAAAGATTTACGTTTATACACTGTTCACTGGCAACCAGTTGTCCGCGCACATAGGGTGGTCCCCAGTTGTCCTCGACTGGCTTTGGTGACCACGTGGTTGAACACCTACTCTCGCAGTAGACTAGACTGCTGATGATGGGGCGATCAAGGATAGAATCTTGGTGGGGTGTATTTCTAAAGTTGTTTTCCCTCTCTCTCCACGCAAATGTGGGTACACTTCCTCTAAATATATTCTTCCTAGTCCCTAAAGCCATTAGCGTAATTAGTACATAAGTGCATAACCCGAAACGACAGTGAGACGTGGTGCTAAACAAATATATATATATTACATCCATAGTATAGTTTGATTTCACATTATCAACCTAACTTCTAACACAAAAAACTTGCACATAAACATAATAAGATCATCACTGGAATATACATTGTTACAGTTGCATATATTTATGAAGGAAAATATTATAAAAATTCATAATAATAAAACGTATTTTTACTGGCGTGGCCATGAAAGAGGACTTAAAAATAGTCTCTTTATTTGTGATATTGGATTATTAACTTTAATTAGATCCTATATCAAAGAAAAGATTGTTACTTCGAACATGTCTAAAATAGTCTCTTCTAGACAATGCAGAAGAGCAATTGTAGGGGCGTAGAAAGATGGGAGTAAGGGGTGTATGGAGTCCTTGCCTAGTGGAAATTTTTGTCCCTCTCCTTCCCCCTAGAATTGATGGAAGTTCTACATATTATTTGTATAGGAACTTAAATAAGAGTTGACTCTTATTCGAAAAAATGTTGGTTGAAAATTCCACTAGGATGTGTAACATGTTAAGAATATCCGACACTATAAGACTTATGGTTTTGAATATTAAACTGCCATCTTTAACTTGACCAATTTAACATATTATTATAAACTGAAAATTGAAAAATGATACCTGGGCACGGAATCGAACCCGGGACCTTCGGGTTCGATTCCCGTGTCCAGGTGTCATTTTTCAATTTTCAGAATATGATATCGGAGAGGTGTTATCCTCACTAAAACGCATTAACAATAGATCCGGCTATTGTTTCACTATTATTATAAAACCCATCCACTCAGACCTTCACATACATACGGGTAACTATACTAGAAATGTCACGATACGATTTTTCCCGATTCTGATTCTTAAGTTCAACCTCAATTTTTTTATCCTTTATTTCGATTCTTGAACATTTCCTATTTTTCCAAACATCTAGCCTGATATAAAAACATTCTTCTTCTCCCTCATAGCACAGAAAAAAAAATACTAACAAAAGTGAATGGTGATAAAAACCATTCATTTTTAATTTTAACAAAGAAAAAGATCTATTTTATAAAGTAAAATGTGTCTCATAAATTAATAAAATAATTATAAATTACAATATTAAGCATCTATTTTTACCTACAAATAAAGCTTCACCGAGGAAAATATTTATAGATAATTTTAAAAAGATAAAGTACACAACTATCGAAAAGACAAGTTTTTTCATACTTACCCGTTAGATACAAACAGCTCCGCGAAGGAAACCTTTCCACTCACACGCACGATACTAGACTGACACTTTAGCTTCAAGGGCTTCTTATGTAATACGCGAACCCATGGCTCACAATCGTGCTACAAGAATTCAGGTACCCCAACGTAAAACCAGCTCGGTTGGAAAATTGTATACAAAAGCTCGGAACCGGTAAAAATGACCATTTGAATAACTAAACAATTTAAATGTATGAATATATAAACCAGTAATCGTCTGGAGACAAGATGGAAAAAACTGAACGGAAAAATCCCAATATTGAAGAAAAAAAAGTTGTACACTTGGTGGGATATGAACTTAATTTTGATCTTTCACGTCAAATCCAAGCACGCCATTTGAGCCAAGTGAAAATAATGGTAGTAGGTCTACAAATAATTTAGTAGAAAGCAGCTCAAGTTGCAGCTTTTTTTTTTTAAGCACTGTATACTGTTAAAATAAGTGAATGGTTCTCAATCACAAAAGTGGTGTCGAGGCCCAAGGTATTCCATATGTTTTTCTTGATATCGATCTAATTAGTTTATATCTTGCAACGTAAAATAGTTTAAAATAGTAAGTTGAAATATTATTGCTCTTTATATAAAATGAGGCTATTCCTAATTTTTTTAAATAACTAAACATGTGAATTAATATTTTGCTTGCCGATAACCGATAGAACTGTTGCCCATATTCGTAGATTTGAATTTGTGGCTTGGACCAAAAATGCCGTAATAGTTAAATTAGTAGTTTTAGAATGACAACAAATTATTATTTTGTGATAAATATATATTTTTTCTATAAATATACAAAAATTAAGCTTATGTACGGTACAGAGACATATTTATTAATTTTCAGTGACTTTTGTTTTGTGTTTTGTGTAAAAATTACAAATTTGGTAATAATTAATTTTTATTATAATAATTAATTAATTAACTTTTTAAAATAAATAATTTTATAATAATAAAATAAAAAATAATTATAATTCTTATTGATCAAATCTATTAGATATATATTAAGGGACCCGCCTTGGTGGCTACGTGATCTATCGCGCTACTCTCATGTTAGACTAGACTGCCGAGGATGGGGAGATCAGGGTTCGATCCTGGTCGGGTGCACTAAATGTGTTTTTTACCTCTACTTCCACGTGAATGTGGATGCACTTCCTATCCATTAAACCTAAATAATTCCTGAACTATTAATGTAATTAGTGTATAGGCTTATAACCTAAACGGTAAGTAAGACACTGTGTTAAAAAAAATGTCTTATGAAAATAAATTCCACCCTCCCGACAACAGGCCCTTGATCCACATAAAGCTTTAATCCCAATTCGGTTTACTGAGAGATTGCACCTCTTTAGGTGGGATGGAAGGGGACGCGAGGAAAAGGCAGTGTTTTAGCAGTTTTTATTGCAAAATATTATTTTGGACAAAATAAATAAAATATTGCTCCAGTACAAATATAGAATTTAATTTTTTTCACATGGTGATCTCAAAATTTCTGAATATTTTTCAAGGGTGTTCTGGAATTTACTAATGACTTTTTCTCTTAGTTTAAAAAGTTTGTTAAATAATGCTGACATGCTCATGACAAATGTTCAGAAACTGTTGATATCAACATGTGAAGAAAATTAAACTCTTATGTTTGTACTGGAGCAATATTTTACATATTTTGACCAACAAAAGTTTTGCCATAAAAACTGCAAAATACTGGCCTTTTCACGCGTCCCTTTTCATTCCACCTTATATGGTTTCCAACTGTATCACCACGCCTTTTCGGGTAGTTTGTATTTCGTCGTCCTCACTGATATGACTTTCTTCGCTATTTTCCCCTAACTCACTGTCATATTATGATTGTATATCGACGTTGTCATCTACTTCAGAACACTTCTCACTACCACTCACTACCCGTTTCAAGTAACAACTGGCAACGACCACTTAGGTTCAACACGCCCCCTGTACCACTCTCCATCAAATTTAAAATGTAGATATACCATCGTTTTTCACCCAAACTCTGAAGGTGGTATGCCATTTTTTGTTTGAAGGGGCCAAGCTACAGTGAATGCAGCCCCCCAATAAAAATAGGGTTTTTTTTAAACCACAATTCAAACATCTTGTTTTGGCCCCAATTTGCACCCAGATATGGCGTTTTGCATCTTAATGGGTTTGCAATAAAAAATATTTAAGATGATAAAATGTGAAAGGGGGCAACTTAAGCATAGCCCCCCACTCCCTAATCGATAATTTTGTGTTTTTAATGTCAAAATAAATATCTTCTGTGCGTCATTTCGCACCCAAATTCGACGTTTTGCATGAAAAAATATATTTAGTATTTAACAAGTTGGAGACCCGAAGCTAAGCTTATCTCACTCGTTTCCTGAATATTTTGTTTTTTCTTACGCCAAAATGAACTTTTTTTTGCACCACTTTGCACCGTTTTTAACTCATTTTGTACCTTAACAGGTTATTGATAAAAATATATTTGTTCTGATAAACATTTTGGGTCAAATTTAAACTTCTTTTTTTTTTAGCACTGCGTCTTAATATTTTTTCAGACTATACATTAAGTTTGGGGTTTCTTATGACACTTTAAAATTTCATACTTTGTGTAATCTAGCGACCATATACGGCGTTTTGAATCATATTATATTGAGAGAAAATTAACAAAAATTAATAATGCCAGAGATATGTATGAATTTTAAAAGTAAAAATATGTTGGTTTTTTTAGCTGTTTACCACGCTAGTATTCCATCTCAATAGTTTTGTAAGAAAAAAAAATACGAGAAAAAAGAGAGGATCGAAAGAAAGCGTATGCCAAGAGTGAAAGCTACGTGGCCGAGTGAATGCCTCAATTATTTTTACATTCCCCGTAAATGGTGGCAGTATTGCTTAAATGTCCTTGGCTCAAGCCAACACTGAGGCAATACTGATGATGGAATTGCTTCTGTTATTGGGTTTTTATATTTATTTGTTACTTATTCATTAGTTTCTATATACTGTACTGTATTGTACTGTACAGTATGTCTGATGATATGCTAGTAAAAAGTAAAATGTTTGTAGTTTTAGCAAGCACATTAGGCTGATTCTACATTAGCAGTTAATACGCGGCGGTTTTGCCGCTAGCTTATGCCCCCAAAATCTTGAATCTACACTTGACTGTCAAAACCCAACTGCTAAACAGCTATCAAAACGTTACTGATTCTACACTAGCGGCTTAAATGCTGCAGCTGTTACTTCCACTTGTGCAGAATGGTTTAAAAATGGACATTGTACAGGGCAGATGTATTGCGGGACTTATTTTGTTGGAGGAAACTTGAAAAAAGAAACTCGTCAAAAGAGACGTTGGTGGACTCGACCAACACCATCTAGACTACACAAGGCCTCGGCGCTACTGACCAAGATTACAGTGACGTCACTCATAGCCTACCGTTATCTCAAACTCAAAGTTCCAACGGCTTTTCCACTAGTTCAAGTAAAGGCATGCTCACGAAAAGTGTTACATTAACGTAAATATTAGAATATTAGTGTATTTAAGTGTTTTAGTATAGTTGGCCAATGTTCTTTGTCTTATACAATGTAAATACTTAGATATTTAACTATCACTATGGTGTTTAAGGGGAACTCCCACCAAATATCTAAAATACTTGTACTACTAACCTCCTTAAATCTGATAGTAGTTATTACTATCCCAAACTGCAGGGGAAATTATCCGAACACACCTAAAGTACAGCTATTTTCATTTCCTAAAAATGTTGATCTTCGTGAAAAGAGGGTTCATGTTATCAGAAGAAAAGATTTCACTCCAACAGAATATACCAAGGTATGAATAGATCAAGACTTCATTGTTACTGACGTTAGTAAGCTATCATAAAATTAATATTTTGCGTTACTCATGTCTTATCCCAAAATGTTGGTTGATCGCTTAAAGTTATTTTATGAGGCTAGAGGAATTCAGTTAGGATCTTGATTGTGTTGATGAATAAATTTAATTTATGTAGATTGTCTTTTTCTGACTTATTCTCAGGAAATAGATCTAGAACTAGATGTGTAAGCTAGTATTAGGTAGGTGTATTATTCTAATTGATGATTTGTCTTCTGATATTGTTTGTGTTTATAAAGTGTAATTTAAATATATTCATTGTAATTAACTTAAATAAAAATAAAAGTGCACTATTAGTGCTAAACAACTAGATCAATACATTCTCAAACACATTATTATGATTGTTGGGTATTTATTCATAAACAAATATAAAATTAATTTTATAACAAGTTGTATCTATTCAATATAATGACCCGGTTTAATAGTGCATTAGCTTGCTTCTGATGGGAGGTCAGGGTTCGATACCAGAGGAATAAATTGGAGATGGATTAATTGATTAATGAATTACCATTCTTTATTCAATAAAACGCCGGTGCATTTCCTTAAATGTCATCCTTTACATTATTTATGCTTGGATTTGTTAATTAGACCAAGATTCAGTGTAACCATAAAACCAAACATGCAGAACTTTATAAAATAAAATTTCCATATATCTTTCCTTACAACCATATACAGCATAAGTAGTGTGGATGGCCCCTCGCACCACTACGTCACACACCACGAGATTCCTTGATTTACCGTTATTCCAGCCCTCCTCCACCCCACCCCCACCCTGACCTACTTTCCACATCCCCCACCCCCCCCTGACCTCATTTCCCTCCTGACCTCCCCCTTACCCCTACAGCCCCCTACTGTTGTACAGTAAATTTTTACAAACTTTTGCCAAAATGTAATAGTGCGTTAAAATTACATAGATTGATGAGATCGGTTAATTAATATGAAAATGAATGCTTTTATATGATTTTTTATTTTAATTAACCGAAATACACTTCATTTGGTGTTTCATAAGGTCACAAAACTTTTTTTTTTAAAGTTAAAGATATAATCTTACTCCTAAAATCTAAGAGTAATTTACTTAAGAGTGAAAAGAGAAAAAAAACAAATTTATCGTTATTTACTTTAATGGTTTTGATTAAAATTCATATTTTAGTACAATATAATACTAACAAATAGGCGTAACTAATTTTCCCGGGAAAATAATTTGGAGGGTATCTTGTATGTGCTAGTATTTCCAACTTTTAGTAAAAATGATATGTATTATCAGTTTATCGCATATTTAGTAGTCAAAAGTAGGTTTGAGTGGTACAATTTTTTCCCTCTCATTGCTATTCTATGGAAATATTTGAATCAAATTGGTCTTCTCCTCCCATGTAGGTGTTGTATTATCCTGTTACACAAGGCTAAAGAAAAATAATTCAACTATGCTCTGCAGTAGAATAACGCTTCACCAGTGACATTGAAACCACAAAATAGTCATTCCACCTAACAGCATACACTTATCTTTTATGACAACAAAGCATAAAAACTACCCATGTTTATTTTAAATTACGGATTATTTAGTAGTGAGTTTTCTAATTTTATTTTCTCCAATATATCCGATTATATATATATATATATGTTAAAATTCAAGAGTATGGGAAGAAATTAGCATAATAATTTTAGAAAAGTCTAAAGAGGTTTATATACTGAAAGCCTCTACTGTTAGACTCCAATTGTAAAAGTCTAAAGGCCTCTTCTATCGGTAACCAATTGAAGAATTCCTCCTCTTCCACTTATGATGATTTAATTCCCCTCAGTTGGGAGACAATTACATAAATCTACGTAAATACGACTTATAATCTTGATAGCTATCCCTGGATAGCCCACTCCAGTAAGGGAGAAGTGCAGTTTCTATGACACTCATTAATCAAGAGTTGGAGGGTTCCTGAGATGACACGATAGATATGTTAATGTAAGATGTGGAGGTGGGGAGGTGGGGGGATGACTGAGAGATGTGATGGGGGTTTGGGAGGGTTCCTGAGATGTTGTGGTGATGTGAGTTGTGGGGTAGGGGGGATGGGGCACCTTTTTGGTAAAAGCGGTATACTGCAACACTCATTTACATAATTGGCTGGTGGGAGAGGGAGGAGATGAGAAGGGTTGGAGCACTCGATGGTGGGATGAGGGTATGTTGAGCACCTGGGGAAGTGTTTTTTCTTGCGGCTTTCTGTAATGGGATGAGAAGGGTTGCAGCATGTGATGGCGTGAGGGGTTGGGTGTGGAGCAGCTGACTTTCGGGGATGAGAAGGGTTGTCTCTCGCACGGTCTGACTGTTTTTTCTCCCTATCATCGTGACGTAGTGTATAGAGCCTATGGGTAGGGTTGTAAGGTGCTCACACGGTAAAGTGTGTCAGGGTAGGCTTGACGTAGTGACTGGGGTGCACAGGTGTGGCAGCTGCACTTGAAAGAGCCGTATATTCCCATAACAGTCAAGGTATACGAGAAATAATTTATCTGATTCACGGACTTTAGAACATAAATTTCTTTCTATGTGACATGCTTAGAATCATGATACTTTGTGTTGAGTAGTTTTCACATTGAGGGTCTAGATCCGTGTACTTTGTGGGAGGGGGAGGAGAGAGGCGTGGCTTGGAGCCTATAAATAGGGGTGGTCAGCCTTTTTTTGTTGAATCATTAACCGGTAGCTATATTAGCCATGGCATCAGAATTTGTGGCTGCATTTTTGACGGAGGTGGGAAGTAATGAAATACTTCCACGTAAATTGACCGACTTGGAGATAGGTCACGCGTACCGTATTTCTTCAATAAAATCGGTAAATACTCGATTCTGTCGTCGTATACTTACTGTGCTCGACGCCAAGTATCAAGTTTGGCTGCCGCGGAGATTTTCGACGCTTAGCGATGCTCAGATAGAGGATATCTCGAAAGCGGATCTACTACTTGTTTACAAAGGTCTCTCTACCGCCACCAAAACGGCCATCCTGAACTTTGAAGGTAAGTGTGTGTGTATGTGTATGTGTATGTGTATGTGTATGTGTATGTGTATGTGTATGTGTATGTGTATGTGTGTATGTGTGTATGTGTGTATGTGAGTATGTGTGTATGTGTTTGTGTATGTGTATGTGTGTATATGTATGTGTGTGTGTATGTGTGTGTGTATGTGTGTATGTGGTTATGTGTATGTGTGTGCGTGCGTGTGTATGTGTGTGTGTATGTGTGTATGTGTATGTGTGTGTGTGTGTGTGCGTGCGTGTGTATGTGTGTGTGTATGTGTGTGTATGTGTGTATATGTGTGTATGTGTGTATGTGTGTATGTGTATTGTGTGTGTGTGCGTGCGTGTGTATGTGTGTATGTGTGTGTGTATGTGTGTATGTGTGTGTGTGTGCGTGTGTATGTGTGTATGTGTGTGTGTATGTGTGTGTGTATGTGCGTGTATGTGTATGTGTGTGTATGTGTATGTGTGTGTATGTGTGTGTGTGTGCGTGTGTGTTAGGATAACCGTACTTAATCTAAGTCAATAATAATTGAATTGTTTTCAGGTTAAATGTGAATAGTTACACCCTATCTCTATCTTGAGCTAGTTCTATCCAGTCTACATCATTACACCCTAGCCCTATCTTGAGCTAGTTCTATCCAGTCCACTTCATTACATCCCTATCCCTATCTTGAGTCAGTTCTATCCGGTCCACCTCATTATACTTTATCCCTATCTTGAGATAATTCTATCCAGTCCAACTCATTACACCCATTCCTTACTCGAGTTAGGTTATATTTGGGGGATGAAACGTTCTCTTTAAACATGAAAACATTATCAGCACAATTATCGCGACGTAGTATTCACAAAAAAGTTTACTCAATTGTTCAAGATTATTTATTAAAAGTGACACTAAATATAAGTTACTTATTCAACATGAATTACGCAAATAGGTCTAATCTGACCTAAAAAATTAAACAATTAACTTGCGATGATTCTTAGGGTTAATTAACTAAATTGGAGTAATATATCAATTACTCAATTGCTCAAGTATGTGTATGTGTATGTGTGTATGTGTATGTGTGTGTGTATGTGTATGTGTGTGTATGTGTGTATGTGTATGCGTGTATGTGTGTATGTGTGTGTATGTGTGTGTGTGCGTATGTGTGTGTATGTGTGTATGTGTATGTGTGTATGTGTATGTGTGTATGTGTGTATGTATGTATGTGTGTATGTATGTGTGTATATGTGTGTGTATGTGTGTATGTGTGTATGTGTGTATGGGTGTATGTGTGTATGTGTGTATGTGTGTATGTGTGTGTATGTGTGTATGTGTGTATGTGTGTGTGTGTGTGTTAGGATAACCGTACTTAATCTAAGTCAATAATCATTGAATTGTTTTCAGGTTAAATGTGAATAGTTACACCCTATTTCTATCTTGAATGTGTATGTGTGTATGTGTGTATGTGTGTATGTGTGTATGTGCGTATGTGTGTATGTGTGTGTATGTGTGTGTATGTGTATGTGTATGTGTGTATGTGTGTGTGTATGTGTATGTGTGTATGTGTGTATGTGTGTATGTGTGTATATGTGTATGTGTGTATGTGTGTATGTGTGTGTATGTGTATGTGTGTATGTGTGTATGTGTGTATGTGAGTATGTGTGTATGTGTGTATGTGTGTGTGTGTGTGTGTGTGTGTTAGGATAACCGTACTTAATCTAAGTCAATAATCATTGAATTGTTTTCAAGTTAAATGTGAATAGTTTAAAAAGAATTGTTTACATCATTAACAAACAATACGAGGTTCGAATCTCACTCCCAGGATAATTGTACTTAATATACAACTCGTAAGACCTAAGTCAAACAATCTTCCTTAAAACAAAGTTCGACCATTAATTACCTTTGAAACACAAAGTCCATTAATTACATTTTACCAAAGTTCAAACAATCTTAATTACCTTTAAATGAATTACCTTTAAATGCGGTAGAATTATAAATTACCTTTACCTTAAAAAAAACACACAGTCCATTAATTACATTGCCTAAATTGCTTAGTTAGTGACTGGATTACTAATATTTAAATCAATATATTTTTTTTAGAATTAAACATAGAACTATATCAAACTAAATATTTCATGAAAGACCCTCTACATTCATCCCGACAACTCGTTGAATTGTTTAATAGTTAAAAAAAAAAAAGCTACTTGAGTCGTTTTTGAAATGAGTTTAAACACACTTTTTTCCACCCTCTTTTAACAGAAGGGGCCGAGGGAGTTTAAACACACTTTTTCTGCTACTCTCTTTCTCGTCTTTCTTCTTTTAACGGAAGGGACCGAGGGACAGCAACCTTCTCCGAGAAAAAAGAAACATTTAAAACCTTTCTGTATTTACTGTAAACTAAAAAAAGCTTTCTTACAAATCTCTCATACTACCCGTTCTGGTTATACACTTAAATACTGTTTAGGGATTAATAAGGTTATATTTTTTTAGAGGAAATGTGTACAAATTTGCGTGGTTAGAGAGAGACTAGAAAAAACCCATTAGGTTAAAACCATCCTGGGCGAGAGTCGAACCTTGACCCTCTCACTACGAGAGTAAGGCAGTGACTGAAGCAGCTAGGTAGCCTGAATGTCTAGGGGTAAGGTGTCAGACTTATGCACTTACTCATCATAGTCGTTCCTGTTTGTTTGTTTACAGCCGTCTCGAGCCCACTTGACGTTATCTTGGAGGGGACTGTACCTTGAATGAAGAGGAGGCTAAAAAGGAGAGCATAGGGCAAACATGACAGAACCTCTAGCTAAAAGAACGCGCTTTTCTTCCCCCATCATTATATCTCGACAAATAAATGGAAATAAAGTGTATACTCTCCGTGAATTAACCTCGAATGAGCAACTTTTAATTTATTATCTAAAACGTGATATCACAACACAAGTATATAAGGCATATATTGAGCATACACCAGGGTTGATTAAGACCTCGAGCGTTTTGATACTCGGACCTGAGGATATAGATAGACAGATCCGGACGCTTTTGACTCAGTCACTTGACTTAGGTACGGGATTTACCCAGTTTAGGCTTTACCTGGAACCGTTAGGTCTTTCATTGAAACTTATTGAGCAGGCGTACACCCGCCGTATAAAAAACCTATTCTATCACTAATGAATTGCCTTATAAGGACCCCGTTCAGTTTCTCGTCGCGTGCGGAGGTATATACGTAAAGACGGTAGAAGAAACAATTGCAAATGACTCGATAAAGGTAAATTGCAGTCTCATTTGCGAGTTTAGACATCCTACCGAAGGTAGAATTGAGAAAGGGTATTTCACTCTACTCTATGCGTTATATTTACCCCTACAAACTTGGAGGAGTTATATGAGAATAATGTAGTTTTCCCCCTCCTTGCTCAAATTGAAGGTTTTGTTTCTAGAGACTCGGGTTGATGTATGACGGTACATTGGAGATGAGAATAAATCTCTCTAAAAACACGGTTTTCACGATCGGGGCTCGGGTTCAAATCCCTGAAACTATAGCCAGCCGTAAAGCGCTGATAAATGTGCAATGTGAAGAAAGTAATTGTTTCCCTGTATCTGTTTTATCAGGTATTTTTGAACCGACAGGGAGAGCTCAACGTTTATCCTCTTACACTAATTTCGAGACGTTTTGAATCTAGACGGGATCCCTATCACATTCCAAAGAGATATATCGAGCGTTTTGAAAAGCTTAACGATATATCTGTAAATGTGTACACTGCAAAGCATGATGGGAGTGACTCTTATATTGACACAGCTGACACCTCTAAAAAACTAGTAATTGTTCCCGTACACGTCAGTGCTAAAGAGCGTGCTAGACATGTTCATTTATTCATGATAAGAGTGCACGGGACAGAAACTTCTCATTTGAGCTGGATTAAAAATCTGTCACGGTTAATAAACTCTTAACTAGCGTCTAACAGAGGACGTAGATACTTTTGTGATAGATGCCTGTCCACTTTTTTGACTGAAAAAAAACTCACAAAACATAAAGAGGCGTGTATAAAATTCGACGCGGTAAGGAGTACATTCCCTCAAGGGGAGGATAAATTCCTCACGTTCACTCAGTATAAGCAGCAGGAGAAAACAGGATTTATCGTATATGCGGACCTGGAGAGCTTACTTATGCCAATAGAGACGAGCGATCACGACCCAAAATTTTCATATACCGAGAATGTTCAGCGTCATGTAGCTTATTCGGTAGGAATGTACGTTAAATGTAATTTTGACGATAGTCTCTCAGAGTACCGTCACTTCACAGGAAAAGATTGTACTGACCAATTTGTTGAGGCGCTTGTAGATACAGCGAAGCGTGTACTAGAGTACTATAGTACCGTCGTACCAATGAAACCGTTAACTCCTGCTCAAAGAGACGCTCATAATACAGCCTCTCATTGTCATATATGCGAGAAGCCCTACAAGAATGATGATATTCGGGTTATGGATCATTGTCACTTGACTGGACTTTATCGTGGGAGTAGTCACGCGGCGTGTAGTATTAATTACAAGAACCCGAGTCACCTGAGCGTAGTAATCCATAACGCGCGTTGCTACGATAATTTTTTCCTTCTCGAATCACTCGTTGAACGTAGAGAAACTAATCCGTTCACGGGGGAGAGCGTTCTCGTCAATCTGGGAAAAGTCAGAGTTATTGGAGAGACAATGGGAAGATTCAAAGTAATCATGAAATATATTCGGTGCGGGTTTCGAGGGATTACAATTAAAATTATAGATAGTTTCAGTTTTCTATGTACTTCCCTAGAGAAATGCGTATCTTACCTCGAACCCGAGCAACTTAAAATCACCCGTAAGTGCCATCCCGAGGATGAACGCTTCAAATTAGTCACGCGAAAAGGAGTGTTCCCCTATGATTATATTGATTCATTCGAGCGGCTGGACGAGACTCAGTTACCGAACAAAGATAAATTTTACAATGCGCTCACGGATAGTCATATCTCTCAGGAAGACTATGATCACGCCTGTGAGGTTTGGCGGGTATTCGAATGTAAGAATCTTTGGGACTATTCGAACCTCTACCTGTACACGGACGTAACTTTACTGGCCGACGTCTTTGAGAACTTTCGTGATCTCTGCATGAAGTCGTATAGGCTAGATCCCGGATGGTCCCTTACAGCTCCCAGTCTAGCGTACCAGGCTCTATTGAGAATAACCCGGGTACGGCTTCAATTAATCGATGATGTGGACACTCATCAATTCATTGAGGGAGCTATCCGCGGAGGGATATGTTTTGTGGCTAATCGTCACGCTGTAGCGAATAATCGCTATATGGACTTGTTTGATCCTTCCAAGCCGGAGTCCTACATTGTCTATCTAGACGTGAATGGACTCTATTCATTTAGTATGCTGTCCTCACTTCCCTATGGAGAGTTCAGGTGGCTCGAAGATGAAGAAATTGCTCGATTGGACGTGCTAAAAGTAGAGGACGATGCGGATACGGGCTATATCTTGCAGGTAGATCTTGAATATCCGCGAGATGTGCACGACGCTCATTCTGACTTGCCGTTCTGCCCTGAGAAAGGGATTCCACCCGTAGGGAAACATGAGAAACTGTTAACAACTTTAGCTGATAAGACCGGGTACGTCATTCACTACCGTCATCTAAAGCTATGTTTAGCGAACGGGTTGAAACTGACGAGAGTTCACCGTGTTCTCAGTTTCAAGCAAGCGCCGTGGATGGCTCCGTATATCAGGTTGATCGCGGAAATGAGGAGTAAAGCGAGCAATCAATTTGAAAACATGTTTTTCAAACTGATGAACAATGCCGCATTCGGCCGCCTCATATCTAACAAGAGGGCTTACCGTACGATAAAGATAGCTACCAGGTGGGATGGGAAATTTGGAGCGGGTAACCTCATAGCCAGCCCTAACTTTAAAAACCGCTCGATAGTGTCAGAAAACCTAGTCATCATCGAGATGGAGCCGCAAGAGATTTACTTTGATATGCCTATCTATGTGGGATTCGCCATTTTGGAAATCTCGAAGGTAGTCATGTACGGTCTGCAATACCAGGTTTTGATCCCTGCCTTCCCCAAAGGTACGTTAAAACTTCAATACACTGATACAGACTCACTTCTCTACTACATTACTGTTGAGGATGCATACCAGAGACTAGCCCTGTTAGCTAATGACTACCTGGACACCTCCACCTACGGACAAGACAATGTTTACAGGATGCCCGTAGTAAATAAAGGGGTACTCGGTAAACTAAAAGACGAGGCTCGAGGTCGGATCATCACTGAGTTCATAGGTTTACGTCCTAAACTCTATTCATTCTCGGTACAAGGAGATGGAGAGACGCTCAAGGCTAAAGGGGTGAAGAGTAGCGCGTTAAGAACGCTTTCATTAGAGGATTATCGTAATTGTTTGACAGATGAGACGATAGTTATGAGAGAGGCTTGTTCAATAAGAGCTGTAGGATTCAAACTTTACACACAAAAATTCAATAGGGTCGCTCTATGCTCTATTGACGACAAAAGATATAGAGTACCAGGAACTGTCAATACTCTTCCATGGTCCCATTACTCAATCAGACCGTAAACTCTATGTGAAAAAAAATCATGTTCTCTACAGTGTAAGTGATTAGAACGGCTTATACTGAGTGAACGTGAGGAATTTATCCTCCCCTTGAGGGAATGTACTCCTTACCGCGTCGAATTTTATACACGCCTCTTTATGTTTTGTGAGTTTGTTTTCAGTCAAAAAAGTGGACAGGCATCTATCACAAAAGTATCTACGTCCTCTGTTAGACGCTAGTTGAGAGTTTATTAACCGTGACAGATTTTTAATCCAGCTGAAATGATAAGTTTCTGTCCCGTGCACTCTTATCATGAATAAATGAACATGTCTAGCACGCTCTTTAGCACTGACGTGTACGGGAACAATTACTAGTTTTTTAGAGGTGTCAGCTGTGTCAATATAAGAGTCACTCCCATCATGCTTTGCAGTGTACACATTTACAGATATATCGTTAAGCTTTTCAAAACGCTCGATATATCTCATTTGGAATGGGAGAGGGATCCCGTCTAGATTCAACACGTCTCGAAAATTAGGGTAAGAGGATAAACGTTGAGCTCTCCCTGTCGGTTCAAAAATACCTAATAAAACAGATACAGGGAAACAATGACCTTCTTCACATTGCACATTTATCAGCGCTTTACGGCTGGCTATAGTTTCAGGGATTTGAACCCGAGCCCCGATCGTGAAAACCGTGTTTTTAGAGAGATTTATTCTCATCTCCAATGTACCGTCATACATCCAACCCCAGTCTCTAGAAACAAAACCTTCAATTTGAGCAAGGAGGGGGAAAACTACATTATTCTCATATAACTCATCCAAGTTTGTAGGGGTAAATATACAGCATAGAGTAGAGTTGAAATACCCTTTCTCAATTCTACCTTCGGTAGGATGTCTAAACTCGCAAATGAGACTGCAATTTACCTTTATCGAGTCATTTGCAATTGTTTCTTCTACCGTCTTTACGTATATACCTCCGCACGCGACGAGAAACTGAACGGGGTCCTTATAAGGCAATTCATTAGTGATAGAATAGGTTTTTATACGGCGGGTGTACGCCTGCTCAATAAGTTTCAATGAGAGACCTAACGGTTCCAGGTAAAGCCTAAACTGGGTAAATCCCGTACCTAAGTCATGTGACTGAGTCAAAAGCGTCCGGATCTGTCTATCTATATCCTCAGGTCCGAGTATCAAAACGCTCGAGGTCTTAATCAACCCTGGTGTATGCTCAATATATGCCTTATATACTTGTGTTGTGATATCACGTTTTAGATAATAAATTAAAAGTTGCTCATTCGAGGTTAATTCACGGAGAGTATACACTTTATTTCCATTTATTTGTCGAGATATAATGATGGGGGAAGAAAAGCGCGTTCTTTTAGCTAGAGGTTCTGTCATGTTTGCCCTATGCTCTCCTTTTTAGCCTCCTCTTCATTCAAGGTACAGTCCCCTCCAAGATAACGTCAAGTGGGCTCGAGACGGCTGTAAACAAACAAACAGGAACGACTATGATGAGTAAGTGCATAAGTCTGACACCTTACCCCTAGACATTCAGGCTACCTAGCTGCTTCAGTCACTGCCTTACTCTCGTAGTGAGAGGGTCAAGGTTCGACTCTCGCCCAGGATGGTTTTAACCTAATGGGTTTTTTCTAGTCTCTCTCTAACCACGCAAATTTGTACACATTTCCTCTAAAAAAATATAACCTTATTAATCCCTAAACAGTATTTAAGTGTATAACCAGAACGGGTAGTATGAGAGATTTGTAAGAAAGCTTTTTTTAGTTTACAGTAAATACAGAAAGGTTTTAAATGTTTCTTTTTTCTCGGAGAAGGTTGCTGTCCCTCGGTCCCTTCCGTTAAAAGAAGAAAGACGAGAAAAGAGAGTAGCAGAAAAAGTGTGTTTAAACTCCCTCGGCCCCTTCTGTTAAAAGAGGGTGGAAAAAAGTGTGTTTAAACTCATTTCAAAAACGACTCAAGTAGCTTTTTTTTTTTTAACTATTAAACAATTCAACGAGTTGTCGGGATGAATGTAGAGGGTCTTTCATGAAATATTTAGTTTGATATAGTTCTATGTTTAATTCTAAAAAAAAATATATTGATTTAAATATTAGTAATCCAGTCACTAACTAAGCAATTTGGCAATGTAATTAATGGACTGTGTGTTTTTTAAGGTAAAGGTAATTTATAATCCTACCGCATTTAAAGGTAATTCATTTAAAGGTAATTAAGATTGTTTGAACTTTGGTAAAAGGTAATAATAGACTTTGTGTTTTTAAGGTAATTAATGGTCGAACTTTGTTTTAAGGAAGATTGTTTGACTTAGGTCTTACGAGTTGTATATTAAGTACAATTATCCTGGGAGTGAGATTCGAACCTCGTATTGTTAGTTAATGATGTAAACAATTCTTTTTAAACTATTCACATTTAACTTGAAAACAATTCAATGATTATTGACTTAGATTAAGTACGGTTATCCTAACACACACACACACAATACACACATACACATACACATACACACATACACACATACACATACGCGCACACACACATACACACATACACACATACACACATACACACATACACATTCAAGATAGAGATAGGGTGTAACTATTCACATTTAACCTGAAAACAATTCAATGATTATTGACTTAGATTAAGTACGGTTATCCTTACACATACACACACACATACACACATACACACATACACACACATACACACATACACACATACACACATACACACACATACACACATACACACATACACCCATACACCCATACACACACACACATACACACATACACACATACACACATACATACATACACACATACACACATACACATACACACACATACACACATACACACACATACACACATACACACATACACACACATACACATACACATACACACACACACATACACACATACACACATACTTACATACACATACACATACACACATACACATACACATACACATACACACACACTTACCTTCAAAGTTCAGGATGGCCATTTTGGTGGCGGTATAGAGACCTTTGTAAACAAGTAGTAGATCCGCTTTCGAGATATCCTCTATCTGAGCATCGCTAAGCGTCGAAAATCTCCGCGGCGGCCAAACTTGATACTTGGCGTCGAGCACAGTAAGTATAAGACGACCGAATCGAGTATTTACCGATTTTATTAAAGAAATACGGTACGCGTGACCTATCTCCAAGTCGGTCAATTTACGTGGAAGTATTTCATTACTTCCCACCTCCTTCAAAAATGCAGCCACAAATTGTGATGCCATGGCTAATATAGCTACCGGTTAATGATTCAACAAAAAAAGGCTGACCACCCCTATTTATAGGCTCCAAGCCACGCCTCTCCCTCCCCCCTCCCACAAAGTACACGGATCTAGACCCTCAATGTGAAAACTACTCAACACAAAGTATCATGATTCTAAGCATGTCACATAGAAAGAAATTTATGTTCTAAAGTCCGTGAATCAGATAAATTATTTCTCGTATACCTTGACTGTTATGGGAATATACGGCTCTTTCAAGTGCAGCTGCCACACCTGTGCACCCCAGTCACTACGTCAAGCCTACCCTGACACACTTTACCGTGTGAGCACCTTACAACCCTACCCATAGGCTCTATACACTACGTCACGATGATAGGGAGAAAAAACAGTCAGACCGTGCGAGAGACAACCCTTCTCATCCCCGAAGGTCAGCTGCTCCACACCCAACCCCTCACGCCATCACATGCTACAACCCTTCTCATCCCATTACAGAAAGCCGCAAGAAAAAAACACTTCCCCAGGTGCTCAACACACCCTCATCCCACCATCGAGTGCTCCAACCCTTCTCATCTCCTCCCCCTCCCACCAGCCAATTATGTAAATGAGTGTTGCAGTATACCGCTTTTACCAAAAAGGTGCCCCATACCCCCTACCCCACAACTCACATCACCACAACATCTCAGGAACCCTCCCAAACCCCCCATCACATCTCTCAGTCATCCCCCCACCTCCCCACCTCCACATCTCACATCAACATATCTATCGTGTCATCTCAGGAACCCTCTAACTCTTGATTAATGAGTGTCCCAGAAACTGCACTTCTCCCTTACTCACTCCTCTTATCGACGCGATTAGCATGCAAGGAAATTCCCATTTATACAATAAATATAAGTTGATCACTTTTATATTAATTTATTATTCCTTTATATGTATTATAATTGACATCCTCAGCTTGTACAAACAACCCATCTCTAGCTAGTCGCCGTACATTATATCATAGCTAAATATGCCACGACAAGCAACACACGTCTTGTCGCCACCCCGGTCACCAAGTGTCTCTTTCTTGTTTAACAGTGAGAGCTTTTCAAATTCTGATGGCATCGTAGATTGCACCAGGGTGGACTGACAATCTCGACCTATAATATGAGAGTAGTTTAAAACTAACTTTCTGGTTGGATGGACAATGCAACCGCTCCGTACTAAGAAAAGGGTGTATTTCTTTTAGAATGAAAACTATAGATCAGCCCTTTCTATTTTGTTTAATCGTCCAAAGCACCAAATAATCAAATTTAAAATAAAATAAATGTAATGAATTTCAAACTGTCTGAATGGTTTAAATATTCTAAAATGCAAATGAATAACTAAAACTGACATTATAAAATAAAGAGAATTCCTGAATTTAAACATGAAATGCAAATAAAATATAAAAACTGCCGACTCATACTTAATTTTTGAAACAACATAGGGCTTACAAATTGGGACAGTACATAAAATTAATAACTCAGTTTTAGGTTATTGTTCCTGGACTTTTTTATCACAACACTTTCACCCAATCCAACTTCCCGAGTTCCATTACATTTTTTCCTTGTTGTAAACTATCAAGAATACAATAGTATAATCAGGTAGCATAAACCTAGAATTGAATCCGAAACTTACAGGCCTACCTCAAAATAATAAATTGCTGGAATTAATGACGGAAAACATATATAATCAATTATAACAGTATATTGTTAGAAGATATACATTATATTATGTTATACAAACGCAAGTTGAGCAATTGTGTTACTATATGAACTCTGACTGATATACAACACTATTTAAGGCAGGCAGATGAGGTAAAGTGCTTAAGAACTTTACCTTCCCCAAGTGTATATTATTAGCACCACGTCATAGTACCCGTTCGGATTATATTCATATGTACTAATTACGCTAATGGATTAAGGATGAGGTAGGTAGAGGAAGTGGACCCGCATTTACGTGGAGGGAGAGTAGGAAACAATTAAGGAAAAACCACACTCAGTGCACCCGATTAGGATCGAACGCCCCCGATGTCCCCATCCACTGCAGTCTAGTTTATTTCTAGAGTGGCACGTTATACCCCACGGCCATCGCATACTTTTATTATTACTATTATTATTTTATTAGTAGTAGTAGTAGTAGTAGTAGTAGTAGTAGTATTAGTATGTTTAGTAAAGGAGATCTCGTAACATTAATTTACTCAGTGCGTGTTCTAAATTTACAATCTTCTTCTTCTTACTATTTTTTATGATTGTAATGTACCATTATTCAGTTACCATTATAAAAATGAAAGTTTTCTTCAGTGGTGGCTTGTGGTTGGGAGGTTAAAAGGTGACACTTTGAGCCTATTATACTTCAAAAGATAGTGTGTTAGGATACCAGTGTGTTAAAAGAAGGGGGGAGGGGTATTGTGTACCCAGTCACTTCTCGATCATCTTCTTCTTACGGTGTCGTCCACGGCAGTCAGTTGTTTCGGTAGAGCATCTCGGGGTTATAAGTATAATGGTGGAGGTAGAGGTACTCAGCCGATTAAAAACATATGAGGTAGTGTAGTATTTGAGTTTTAATTTCACCAAAAATGTACATAATGGTAATACGGCTAATTAATTTAGATGAACGAATTAGTTACATTGATAAAGACAACTTTTTAGCCACCTGGACTAGATCTCCTCTCCCCCATCTTTACAGGTTGAAATGGTAGGTTATTACCGGTTTACTCTATTTTAGTGTTAACAGTCCTGTCTCCCGATCGCGTCTGTCCCGCGTCTGACATTTCCCCTTCTATATAATGTAAAACTCAGACGCTCAAGCGAATGCACTGATTGGCCAGGAGTCCGCGCCAAAACCTACCCCTCCCGCGAAAGACCACACGTGTAAGCAACAGGTGCGTCTCCCAGCTTCCGGGTTCAGATATCACTTCGTTGCACGATGCTTAAAATGAAAAATAAAAGTAATAAATTTGGATGACTCTAATATTCCAACAATGACTATAAATAATGAAAAACTATAAGATTAAAAGTTTAAAGGCCTGAAAATGAAGTTAAAGAATTGAAATTTAAAACATGCATTGCTTAAAACTTTGGTTATGATTTACATGACTTATAATTACCATAAAACCCCAAACTTTCTTATAATTAACCATTTAATAGTAATAAAGAGAATTAAATTAGGCCTAAATGAAATGAACAATGTATTTATCAGTTTAGTACTCTGAGTAGCTTGAGCGTATTAATATATAAAAAAAGGCAAACTAATGTAAATTTAAACAAGAAATGGTTGAGAACTAAGGGCCTAAAACCCTGACCACTTTACAATTGGTGGTCGGTAGGGGTAGATAGGAAATACGGAAGATAGAGGGGAAGAAAAATGTCGGATCAACGTTAAAATTATTTTAATTAACTTATTAATGACCAAAATTAGGAGTATGATTGCACCCTACATGACAGGAATGAAGGGGTGGGGTGCAATTAAACATAACATAGTAAGAAAAAGACATACTGTACATTTTATTTTCAAGGGACATTATACAAAAGAGTAGCAGATCACTGTGTATTACAGGAAATTGGTTGTCTAATTAGTAAAGGGCAATGCAGCCAGGCTAAAGTGTAGCACTCTCTATATTTTCTATAAATGACCATATACACTCGTTCAGTATTCATAGTGCTCGGATTATGTAGTGAGCACTCTGCCCCATACTCCCTCGGGCAGCAGTCCACATACCTATATTTCAAGAATAATACAACCACATTAGAAATCCATACGCATGAGGTGCAAGGTAACATCAACAATCAAAACTGGTTAGGGGAGGTGTACATTACACAACGCAAATAAGTCCACGAGATGGTGGCTAAGTATCTCGTCTAAAAAGACCCAACAGAGAAGAGAACTGGGGCAGCCAAGACGGTCAAGCCTCAACTTGGTGCACCCAAAATGAGAGACCATATCTATACCCCAGTGCAACAGTTAACTGGGTAACTTGGCCGAGCGGCCAGCCTAATTAGGCCAACAGTTAAATCAGTCACACCCAAGGAAGGCGGGTAGGTGCTCACTTACATAAGGTTCATTACCACATATATAGTCGCCCACACGCATCAGCGTTATTACAAATAAACTATCAACTATAAATCTATGACGCTCCTTTAAATCAGGGTAACTTAATAACCTGTCTAACGGATACCTAATATACTAACACATAAATATATAAATAGACGTAGCATCTACTAAAGTCTCGGAAAACACATAGGTCAGCTAATCCCATAACTCTAATTACCTTTAGTATGCAATGTGAACTCGCCCTTGTGACGTTGTCACAGACATAATGCAAACATGGACGATCTAGCTCACCTGATCTGGTCCCCTTTGACTGGGCTGGAACTCGACTTCATGAAACACGCACACTCTACTCCACTCAACATCACGCGGCTTACTGACCACCCGTGGCTCGAGGCCCGATTAGAGCAAGACTCGGACAATAGAACATCGAGATGCGCTAACCCGTATGCGCTGACGGTTGTGTTCGAGTGAAACAAGACTCATCCACCGGCGCGTGATTTGAAATTATCACGAGAATCGTCGAGACTTCTCCCGAAGCGACGTACACCCCTCTCCCTTCACCCTAGTGTGATTCCCGCCGTTTGTGAACACGTGATTGACTTTGTACAGTATATAACGGCTGGACTGTGTAGTGATGTCACTCATTTCTCTGCACTCGATTAGGTGAGACACTTGTCTTAGATTTAGACGTAGGTTGCTGTTCGACGTATTCTAAATTATGTTTGGGTTAAATTGTTCAAAATTTAAGTTTCGACTTTAAATATATATCATGATTACTAATAGTTATATTTCTCTGAGACTGCAGGATTTGCCTGTCAGCCATTATGGTTTATGCTCTAGCTTTTTCTTGGTACTTAACGTTGTGTCCGCCTCACGGACGGGTTGGAACTTTGACATGGCGCCATCTTAGGGCGCTAATGGAACTTTAGCATGTCGCCATCTTGGGGCGCTAATTATTTCTGTTTAACGCGTAACTTACTTAAAATAATTATTCTGCTTGCTAAAGGTTAAAGGTTTGTTACGATTGTAATTGTTATTCAACTCGGGGGGCGCGAGCCCGTGCACCCAGCACATTGGTCATTATAATAATAATAATTTAGATTGAACTAATTTGATTAGGAACTATTGTAACAGGTTAGGTTTAGGTTAATCATTTTCTCTGTCGCGCCTTATAATGGCAGTCTATTATAGAACTTCATACTTATGTCAATGTAATGTTACCATCGCCAGGTCATGTAGACATATATATATATTACTTGTATTTAACTTTCTTGCTAGGTTAGTCGCCTTCTGCGAGGGTCAATTTAATTATGACTACGTTGGTATTAATTGTTCTGTTTTCTCTTAACGACTTGGGGTCTTGCCCCTTTATTTATTGTTTATTTCGGCCCTTATCGGCCAGTCACTCGAGTTTCCTAGAGTGCCTCGCTCTTGTATGTCTGCGAGTTGTTTGTAGAATAAAATAAACTCTCTTGTAACTAACCTACCTTTTATTTATTGTAATATGAACCTATCACATCATATGAAGGGGGGGTTACAAGAGAGAAGCTGCGCCACTCTGCTCTCGCAGAGTTGAGTGGGGCACTTAATAGGGTATTAGGTATAGTTAGGAGAGAAAATAGGGTCCGCCTGTCTGCAGTATTGTTGGATGATTGATATTGTATTGATTCTTGTTTGTTTATGTTTCATGACTCCGTGACCATGGAGACCACTCCTGCAACTGCCATGTCCACTTTGACCACATCTAAGACTGCTGTCTACCGCCTGAGCCGGGACGAGTTGACAGCTGAGCTGACTTCAAGGGGCGTCTCCTTCCCTCCCAATGCTACTGTGGGTGAGCTCAGATCTAAGCTATGTGGGGAGATTAGCGGGACTGGGGAGGCTGAGACTGACTCGGGTATGGACAAGATTGAGGATGGGAATCCACCCCCTTTAGCGCCAACCGCTCCTCCTCCACCCCCTTCACTAGTTAAATGTCAGAACAAAGTACTCATGGAGATTTTGAATCGGACCCCTGTTTGCGACGGTCAAGATCACGCTACTCTGTTTAAATTTATGGTTGAGATCAACAGAGCATATTGTCTAAAGTTAGCGAGTGATAGTGAATTTTTGATTCTGTGTTTGGCCAAAACTTCTGGTTTTTTAACCCAGCTGTTCTCCCGTGGGATTCAAAATGGTTTATCTTGGAGATCACTTACTGACCTCATTTTAGAAGCGCTGTTACCCAGTAGGGCTAGAGAAAGGTTATGTAAGGAAGTTATTCACAGGTTTCAATATCCCCACGAATCGTTGAGAGATTTTATTTTATCTATCACAGAGGCAGCTCAAGTTCTCAATAGTGGTCTGGGGGAAAGTGAGATCGTTGATATTATTCTTGAGAATGTGTCGCCCCTCACCCGGCGACATTTTGTATTTACATGTAAGCCCTGTACGGTACTTGAACTTTTCTCTCTAGCATCTTCGATTGAAAACTCCCTGCTCGCCGAACAGGAGTATTTAAGTGTGCATGCGCCGGCGGCATTAAACCGCAGACGCACGGGTTCAACTCCCGAACCTATGAATACGGCCTTGTCATTAGCGCCTGTACTACCGGGCGATCGCGATGCTAACACTCCTAGGGACGACTTCAGGCCTTCGGGTTCTGACAACCGTGCGCCCCGCGACCTCTCGCGCATGAGATGTTTTCGGTGTAGAAGACTGGGTCACGTACAGAGACAGTGTAGATCGGGAAACTTATAGGGCGCGCTCGTAGTCGTGGTCCGGTCGTGCCCACT
This sequence comes from Timema cristinae, assembly GCA_039000515.1. Taxonomy (NCBI): domain Eukaryota; kingdom Metazoa; phylum Arthropoda; class Insecta; order Phasmatodea; family Timematidae; genus Timema; species Timema cristinae. The sequence continues at coordinate 13,969 of JBCFYV010001035.1, read as the reverse complement.
TGTATTAAACCACGTGCTCCTACTCCTGTAGTTCAGATCCAGGTAGCCCAAAACGATTGTGTTGCTCTTTTAGATACAGGAGCCAGTCACTCATTTATATGCCGTGAGTTTTTGCGCCAGTTAGAGGGTAAAACAAAAATCGATTATAGGTCGATAGGTCCTAAGATTTACGCCGTGGCTAATGGGCAGACTATCTTGGTCGATTGTAAAGTAGTGCTCTCTATTAAGATAGAAAGATTTGCCTGGAAACGTCCATTCTTTGTTATGCCAGAACTTCCCTTTGATGTTATTCTGGGGACTGACTTCATGTTCGAGACTGGAGTCAAACTTGACCTGAGACGCTTAGGAATATCTTTTAAGTTTGAACCTAGTTTGTTTATCCCGTTTTGTGTTGGGCACCATCCTCGCAGGTTGTTCCCCATTGTCGAGGAACGTGAAGCGATAGATCGTTTGATAGCTCGATTCCCTGACGTCATCACTGACAGATGGGGCAAGTGCGACATTTTGCCGTACGACATTGTGGCGCAGGACCACATTCCTGTTAGATCTGGTCCCTACTCCTGTGCACCCCCCAAACTCGAGATATTTAGAAATCTTATCATGGACTTGGAACGAAAGGAGGTTATTCGTCCCTCCAAATCCCCATACGCTAGTCCTGCGTTCATTATTCCCAGGAAAGGTCATGGGCATCGCTTGATTGTCGATTATAGAAAGCTTAATAAAAAAATAGTGTTCGACCCATACCCCATGCCTAGCATAGAGTCCGCCTTCCAACATCTTGGCGGAGCCAAATATTACAGCTTGATTGACCTTAATGCGAGCTTTCTGCAATGTGCTCTCTCAGAGTCGTCTAAGAAATTTACCGCGTTTATCACCCCTGGCAAGTCTACGAATTCAACCGAGTGCCGTTAGGGATAAGTTGCGGGGGGCAAGCGTTGAGTAGAGTCTTAGACCATATTTTGGCGGACCTGAAATACAAATTCGTGTTTAACTACCTTGATGATATCTGCGTTTACAGCAAATCGTTTGATGACCATTTGCGTCATGTTGAGGTAGTGTTGAGGCGCCTGCGCGAGGCTGGGTTAACTGTAAACCCGGAGAAAGTCACATGGGCGAAGAGATCTATCCCATATCTTGGCAATATCATTTCTGAGGGTAACCTGCTCGTTGACCCGGATCGGGTCAAGCCTATCTTGGATTTTCCCGCCCCAAAAAACATAAAAGGGGTATTACGGTTTCTAGGTATGTGCGCCTACTACGCTAGGTTCATCCCGAACTTCTCTGACTTAGCCAACCCCCTTAACTCCTTGAAGAAAAAGGGTGCCACCTTTATTTGGGGTTCTGCCCAACAGCAGGCTTTTGTTGCGCTTAAGCGCCACCTAGTGTCGCCAGCCGTGCTACGCATGCCTGACTTTTCTCTGCCTTTCCAACTACATATTGATGCCTCCTCTGTAGCGCTAGGAGCGGTTCTCTCTCAAACGACTTCCGAGGGAAGTAGACCTGTAGCTTTCGCCAGCAGAACTTTGAGCCCTGCCGAAAGAAAGTATAGTATATATGAAAAGGAATGTCTCAGCTGTATCTTCGGCATCGACAAGTTCGCAGACTATCTAGAGCTTCGCCAGTTTGAGTTGTACACTGACAACATGGCCCTCAGCTGGATGTGGAATCACCCGAAACAACTAGGGAAAATTGGACGATGGGTTTGGAAGCTATCCAGGTTCAAGTTTACGACCCATCACGTTGCTGGGAAGCTTAATGTTGTCGCTGACGCTTTGTCTAGGATGTGTGAGGATAAGGAACCTGTAGGAGAATGTAAGGAGGATGGCTCGTTATTTGTTATCCATACGATTCCCGAATCCTTTATCTCAATCAAAGACCATCAGTTGATGGATCCGTGTTGTAGACAGATCGTTGACAGGATCAAACGTGGAGAGAGGATTGGGAACTACGAGATCTTTAAAGACCTCTTAGTAGTTCGTGTCAAGGGTAGGATAAGATATTTTGTGCCAGAGAAACTTAGGCCTATGTTACTAAAATATTTCCACGACTCCCTTTTTGGCGGCCATTGCGGTGTCCTTAAGACCGAACGCAAGATTTCTAAGGAATTTTTTTGGCCCTTAATGCCTAGAGACGTTAGAGATTGGGTGCGCAAATGTGAGCCGTGTCAATTGGCCAAACCGGCGCGTAATTCTAAAATAGGGTTTCACTCCGCGGATGTTGCTAAGCAACCGTGGGAGAAAGTTTTTGTTGATTTCGTCGGCCCCCTTACCCGCTCTACCCAAGGGAACACCTCTATACTCGTCGCCATGGACGCCTTCTCTAAATTCGTCATACTCATCCCCCTAAGGAACATGAAGGCAAGGACGACTGTTAATGCTCTGTGCAGGCGTGTTTGGGCGATTTTAGGGACCCCAAGGGTCATAGTAAGTGATAATGGACCGTGTTTCCGCTCTAAAGCTTTTGGAGATATGTGTTTTTCGTGGGGGATAAGACACGTTACCACTAGCCCGTACAACCCATCGCCGAACCATGTAGAAAGGTTTAATCGTAACCTAAACGTTGCCTTGACGATCTTTCACCACCTGGATCACACCCACTGGGACCAGGACTTAGACGTTTTGAACATTGCTTTTAACGCCGCTTTCCATGAGTCAGTCAAAGCCACTCCTTCCTCTATCCTCCTCAATAGGGACCTGAACCACCCATTATTGTTTAACTGGGATATTGACCCACTCCTTAATGACGCAGGTGATTGTTCTTATGAAAAGAAATGTGAGGTAGCTTTTTCTAACCTCCTGAAGTCCCAAAGGAAGGTTGCCGCCACCTATAACCGAGGGCGTATCCCTGTCCCATTTAAACTTGGGGACGTTGTTGTGTGCAAGTGTTTTCCTCTTAGCTCAGCTGCTGACAAGTCTTCGGCGAAGATGGCGTATAAGTGGAGTGGTCCCTGGTCAATTGAAAGATTTCTTACACCTGTTTCGGTATTGTTAAAAGAAGTATCCGACCCATCTTTGACACGTAGAGCACATGTCAGCCACCTAAAGGCTGCAGGGAAATGAGTCAATTGACCCCGTGCTGTGTGTCGTCTGTTTACTTAAATGTACCTTTGTGATTTAATTATGCGTTCTTAAGTGCATGATTTTAGGTATTCTATATTGTTGTATATATAATTTATATAAGGGAAGGGGTACCACCCCCGGTAGTGTTAGGATAAATTTGTAGTACTGTAGGGCCTAGGTATGACTTTGAGCAGAAACTTGTGTTGGACTGTTTATAATAAAGCGTGTGTCGGGTCCAAAGTACATAGTGCAGAACGTTCGCCCCACCGACCGGACTACCTCTAAGTGCGTGTGAAGCGGCAAACCCACCTTTCCTCATTCATGGAAAGTCGTCGCTAAACAGAGTTGTGGGTATCTCTGTGACTCGTGCTGGTAGACAATGTTAGTGCTACGAAACTGCCACAGTAACTTTCAAGGATGGCTGCGCTAACTGATAAACTTTACAATTGGATGTGGTGTTCACGTGTAAACTTTTGTTCTCAGAGACTTCACCTATTCGGCCTTCCGTCCCCCCCTTTTCTGCCCTGCCCTTTCCTTCCTCTCCTTTGTTCCTGTACACTCATCGGCAGTCAATGATCGCCCAGCTGGGCGTGGCGATGAAGCTTCCCTGGTGGTTAAAGCGGGCCACCTTACGAGCATGTGCTGTCTCCCTGTCAACCCGGGATGACGGTGTGTTGGAGTGAGCGTGTGAAGCAGAGGTCTGCCCCCGGAGTCCAGTTATTCGTCATCTCCCGAACCTGCATCTGGCCACCTAACATGGCCTCGGAGGGTACCGGAGCCGCCACCCACCCTCTAGTCAGCGGTGAACATCGGGGAAGGCGCCTCCCCGTGTCTTCACCAAAGGCTAAGGACGTCCTTCTTCTCCGTCCAAGGGGGGACATTGTGACGTTGTCACAGACATAATGCAAACATGGACGATCTAGCTCACCTGATCTGGTCCCCTTTGACTGGGCTGGAACTCGACTTCATGAAACACGCACACTCTACTCCACTCAACATCACGCGGCTTACTGACCACCCGTGGCTCGAGGCCCGATTAGAGCAAGACTCGGACAATAGAACATCGAGATGCGCTAACCCGTATGCGCTGACGGTTGTGTTCGAGTGAAACAAGACTCATCCACCGGCGCGTGATTTGAAATTATCACGAGAATCGTCGAGACTTCTCCCGAAGCGACGTACACCCCTCTCCCTTCACCCTAGTGTGATTCCCGCCGTTTGTGAACACGTGATTGACTTTGTACAGTATATAACGGCTGGACTGTGTAGTGATGTCACTCATTTCTCTGCACTCGATTAGGTGAGACGCTTGTCTTAGATTTAGACGTAGGTTGCTGTTCGACGTATTCTAAATTATGTTTGGGTTAAATTGTTCAAAATTTAAGTTTCGACTTTAAATATATATCATGATTACTAATAGTTATATTTCTCTGAGACTGCAGGATTTGCCTGTCAGCCATTATGGTTTATGCTCTAGCTTTTTCTTGGTACTTAACGTTGTGTCCGCCTCACGGACGGGTTGGAACCTTGACATGGCGCCATCTTAGGGCGCTAATGGAACTTTAGCATGTCGCCATCTTGGGGCGCTAATTATTTCTGTTTAACGCGTAACTTACTTAAAATAATTATTCTGCTTGCTAAAGGTTAAAGGTTTGTTACGATTGTAATTGTTATTCAACTCGGGGGGCGCGAGCCCGTGCACCCAGCACATTGGTCATTATAATAATAATAATTTAGATTGAACTAATTTGATTAGGAACTATTGTAACAGGTTAGGTTTAGGTTAATCATTTTCTCTGTCGCGCCTTATAATGGCAGTCTATTATAGAACTTCATACTTATGTCAATGTAGTGTTACCATCGCCAGGTCATGTAGACATATATATATATTACTTGTATTTAACTTTCTTGCTAGGTTAGTCGCCTTCTGCGAGGGTCAATTTAATTATGACTACGTTGGTATTAATTGTTCTGTTTTCTCTTAACGACTTGGGGTCTTGCCCCTTTATTTATTGTTTATTTCGGCCCTTATCGGCCAGTCACTCGAGTTTCCTAGAGTGCCTCGCTCTTGTATGTCTGCGAGTTGTTTGTAGAATAAAATAAACTCTCTTGTAACTAACCTACCTTTTATTTATTGTAATATGAACCTATCACATCATATGAAGGGGGGGTTACACCCTTAGTTTGGAAATAACTGAAGCCCCGCTCTGAAAGAGCTGTCTATAGGATCAGAGTGTGCGTCAGTGACAAACATTCACACGCACTAGTAAATAGATCGTCGAATAGATGATTAGCCAGAAAGACTAGCTAGTGACTAACCTTCCCCTGGTAGGTCTAGTTACAACACCTGATCATTCCTTCTATATCAGGTCGCAAGCTTTGAAGGCAGGGCAGATGTCCGGCCTCCAGTCCCATGCACTCTAATCGAATGCAGTCCAGCAGGCTCCGTGGCATACAGGTACGATCCAGTGTGTGTGCGAGCAGGGGTGTACCAAGATGGTTTGTACCAGGGTAGCACCAGGTGTGCTAACTGCGTAGAGTACCGCCTCGGTGCCAAGAGTAGACCAATAGTGTAGCTGGTAAGAATGATGTGTGGACGACCGTGAGTAGGACCCACACCTCACCAAATGCAGCAGTCCAGCAGGCTCCACGGCATATCGGCAAGATACTCGGGATGAGCGAGCAGGGGTGTACCAGGGTGGTACCAGGCGCCGAGTCGACAGAGGGTACCGCTTTGGTACCAAGAGTAGACAAACGTTGCAGTAGGTAGGAGAGAAGCGTAGATGTGAGCGAGTCAGATCCACACCATATCAGATGTAGCAGATGGTTAGTAATCCAAATTAATGTGGCGAGGGCTAGCTGCCGCGATCCCAAGGTTGGCGTCCACGGGAGTTCATTCTCTTCAACTAGACCAGCTATTACCAGTCGTACTGCTGGTTGACTAGGTCGAGCGTGAAACATATACACTGTACTCAGGCGAAATAGTAGTTCTATCCATTAGTGTAGTGTTCTATCAGTTCACCATATTTCTATGTAGAACTAAGCGAGACGGCTCTGAGCCTGCAAGTAACACCACACGGCGTGTCCAGAGATTGGATTAAGCGGCGAGCTCGTCCCAGCTCGGGAATACACTTGATACTATACTGTTTGACGGGCTAGGAGTCGAGCCCGTGCCTGCTAGGGACTAAAACTGCGCCTGCGTGATCAGTTATAAAAAGAAGAGGGGATAGACGAAACAAAAGAATGTCGAATAAAGCGCCTCTTCCATGGAAGAACAATTTAAGATAGTGAACCAATTGAGAATATATGAAGAACTTGGAGGAAAATAATTGGTGGCGTGAAGATATTACACTAAGGGTTTACGTAATCAATGACTTGTGCGAGCTAATGATAATTAGCTCGGCACATGATTTATGAACATAACGCGTCTACAAAGGCTCTAATTCATTTTTCTTTACTGCTTTTTTTTATAACAATGTTTTACCACCCGTTCAGCTTATACGCCTATGTACTAATTACGTGAATGTGTTAGAGATGAATAAAGCTTAATTTAAAGGAATTTCACCCGCATTCGCGTGGCGTGAGAGTGGAAAACCATTCAGGAAAATTTGCCTTGGAATATCCAACCAGGATCGGACTCCAATTCCTCTGTAATCGGCAGTCTAGTTCATTGCGAAAGTAGTGCGTTAGACCGTGCGCCCACCAAAGCAGGTGTTTCTTAACTAATAATACTACTATTATCACAAGCACTAATTACCACTACTGTTATTATTATTATCTATTTAATCAGTTGAAATTATTTTACAGAAATAATAATTGGAAGATTTTCCGGGAAAAATATAGAGAAAGCTTTCCGTCTCATATTTCTAGTTACCGATGATTATTTATTTTATATTCTTATGCAGCTATACTTCTATGTCATACTTGTGTATTATTCAGGCTTGGCTTGTTATGCAACTTTTTTTAGCACCACGTCTTACTACCTGTTCAGGTTATATGCCTATCTACTAATTACATTAATTGGCTAGGAAATAAGAAGGCTTGATTTAGAGTAAGTGGAATTTATTTTTGGGAAAAACACCCCCTGCACCTGACTGGGATTGAACCCAAATATCCCCGTCTTCGGCAGTCTAGCTGAACACAAGAATAGCGCGTTAGACCCCACGGCCACCGAAGAGGATTTTATATAGCTCTTGTGACTGTTGGCTAGCACGATAGTTAAGGAAATTAAAATGATAATAGTAATAATAATTATTATTCGGGCTATATGCGTATTTAGGCCTTACTAATTGCACTAATGTGTTAAGAATGAGAGAGGTTGAATTTATAAGAAGTGTATCTGAATTTGCGTCACACACATACACACACAGCCACAGCCACAATCTTGAACTTAAGAAAATATGAGCTGATACTAATATACTAAGCAAGAATATTTTCATGTTATTTTAAATAATTAAGAATATTAACACATACAAGTCATATTGCTATTTTATTATTAATTTGTGACGCTAGTGTTGTTAATATAATTTGTAGTTTTAAATTTTGGTGCTGCATATTTCACTTAGCAGTTTTGCTCTTTTTTTCTCCAAAACCATTTATGGCACAATATATAAAACTGATTTATTTATGTGGCACACCCTAAGGAATAATAAATAGTATCCTGTGACCTGTATTAAAGTTTTTATTTATTTAGGTTTCACAAGTAGATTAGTAATAGGCGTTAGTACATGAAAGTGTTTTATGGCAAATTAAGGTAGCACCAACTATGAAAATGGATTTTTGAAGCACAAATTCAGAAAATATTACTGGCAACATTTTCGTAATTTGTGGTATTAAATTGATGCTGGTAGCTAAACAAAGTTTTCTGTCAATTTCACGATAACTATAAAATACCAACTATCCCCACAAAAAATTACTTGAGTACCAAATATCCTCACGCGTTTCTCATATTAGTAACATTAGCGGTGAAATCAGATAAGACTAGAAGCTTATTTGAAAGAGAGGGGCTTTTTGCATCAGCGGTCGCATGGTTTAAAAGGAATCAGCCTTATGATATACTGATTGCTACTGACAGTGAGGTCAAGGCATGACTCTTAGACAGGTGGTTTTGAACATTTATTGTGATTAATCACATCTCCCCACCAGCTTTTACACACAAACACACACACACTCCACGCTAATATGGGTTCAATTCCTCTAAACGACATTCCTTAACTTGAACATGAGGCCACTGGTATTTTCATTAAAACTTTGGCGATACAAATAATTGGTGTGGGATATTCTTTACTACTAAAATTTGGTATTCAATGTTGGCATAGGTATCAGAATTTGTACTGTTGATGGTGCTACCAACCACATCTACAATATTTTAATATTTTCAAGAAAAGTATGAGGTCACAAATGAAAGTAGTTGGATGTATTTATAGTAAAACAAATAATTCTGTGCCATTAATTTAGTGATAATACTATGCGAAGTTAGCAGCACCCAACTTGTTTGAATATTTTTACGAACACTATTGCGGGCTAGTGGCACAAATTACGGGAATGTACAATATTTTGGGCTAAAATTGAGCACTACATATTTGCATAGGTTTAAGAGTTTAGCAGCGCCCAAAGCTTGAATGTGTTTAAACGAAAACTATGGCATAACATAAGTTGAGAACTGTGGTACAATCTCAGCACATGAGAATTCTATGTATTCACATTTGCAATTTAAACATAGTGCTTCATAATTTTTACCGATGAAAAGGAAATAATTTTTTTAAATATGTATTTTAGTATAATATTGGTAAAAATAATGCTTCATTGCAAACTATAACATCTAGGAATTCATTCCCTCAAATTAGTCTTCATCTAGCCTTAGGCGTATACAATTATCAATCCTACATCTAATAAATAAAATGGGATCCTTTTTATAAATTATTTAAGATTTTGAGAAAAAAAACAGCATTAGCTGTTCAAAGAAAAGAGTGTTTTATAAAAATTATTTTTTCAATGTAATGATCAAGCTCCCAGATGATATTTTTTCATCTATGGTCATAAATATACGGCATTCATATATATATATATATATATATATATATATATATATAAGAGTTTTGATGCAACCTCATATAATTATCGTGGACCCTAGTTGGATACAACTATGACGTCACAGTTTGTAGAGGCGGGAGAAACTAGGGTCGGCCTTGAAGTGAGGGCTGGCCAGAACTGAATACAACTTGGTCACAACTTATCGTTTTATGGTGTTTTTATGGAAACTATGGGGGTACAAATTATGCGAGTAAGATATTTTTGTGGCACAAATTTATCACTAAATATTGGTAAAGGTTTCAGAATTGGTGTCGTTACGGGTGCTGCCAGCAGCAGCCACTGTGTTTTTTTTGTCATTTCCACGAAAACTATGGCGGCACAACTTCTGGGTATAAGATATGCTTGTCGCACAAATTCAGCACTAAATATTGGCATAGGTTTCAGAATATATGCCGTTATGGGTGCTGCCAGCAATACCTACTGTGTTTTTAGGCGCTTTCACGAAAGTTATGGTGTAACAAATTATGCTGATAGGATATTCTTATGGCACAAATTCAGCACTAAATATTGGCATAAGTTTCAGAATTTGAGCCATTATGGGTGCTGTTATGTGAAGTTGGCAGCACCAAGTTTTTTTTTTAATATTGCATGAAAACTATGGCGGCACAAATCATGGGGATAGGATATTCTTGTGGCACATATTTAGCACTAAATCTTGACAGAGGTTTCATAATTTGTGCCGTTAATGGTGCTGCCAACCTCACGGATCTATTCTGGCCTTAGAATATGCTATTAGGTAATGAAAGAAAGTAGAGAAGGCTTGATATTAATCGGTACAATGAAGCTATTAGAGTAAGCAGATGATTTTGCTTTGTTAGGTAATAGTAAGGCAGCTATAAAATAGATTTTGATTTTCCTTTAAAGTGACTGGTAAATGAAATAGGTTAAGAAGTTAACGCTGGAAAGACTAAGTATATGATCACAAAGAGAACACAAATTGAGGACGATAATTATAGATTACAGTAAACAACATATCATTTGACAGGTTAATAAATTCACAAACCTAGGAACAATTTTATCTAGCGATGATAATATTAGATTGCAAATTATAAAAAGAATAAAATTCAAGAAATGCTTGTTATTTATCGGTCTGTAAGTTGTTGTCATCTCTGCTGTCAAGGAATGTAAAACTCATACTATACAAAACCATAATTTTACCGGTTGTTCTCTACGATTGCGAAACATTGCCTGTTAACTTACATTATGAAAATAAATGTAAGGTCTTCGAAAACAAAGTGCTTAGGAAGATATTTGATCAAAAAATTGATTATTATAGTGGGGAGTAGGGGAGGCTACATAATGATGAGCTGAATACCCTTTGCTCATCAACATACATTGTTAGGGTAGTCAATCTCGCAGGTTACAGTTGGTAGGTCATGCAGCGTGAATGCAAGTATCTAGAACCGCATTCAAGGTATTGACTGGCACAACTAATAGTAAGAAAGAAGAGTGGGAAGACCTAGGTGCAGATGGAAGGATGACATTAGGATGGACCTAAAAGAAATAAAGTTTAATCAATTTGACTGGGTATAACTAGCTCATGATAGAGACAGATGACGTACTTTTTACTATAAATATAAAGAAAATAGTTTTTATAGCTTCAAATCTCTTCATATCAACCCTGGTTATTTGTAGAAATTATACTAAGAAGTCTTATAATGATAACTATGTTACTACTGTGGGGTTATGAAATTCAGTCCTAAATAATGATTGTATAAATATAATAATCACCAATTAAATATCTCCATAGATTAATATATTATTATAAACCAGTTACTTTATGTCTTAGGAAGGTCATAATCTATATTCTCGACCATTGCCTTCAAAATCATTCTCCTCGCAGTTAAGAAAAATAAATCAATAGACACTGTTATAATATCCTAATTGAAACCGGGTTCGTCTTGTGTGTCTCGTAGTCTATACTAATAATTGCAAATATCAGCACGTGTAAGGTATTCTATAAATCATATTTCCGGGAAAATGAGATGGTACAAAATAATATTACTGACAAATTGGCCTAAGATATGAATTTTAAACAAAATTGTCAGAGCGAATTATGATAAAATCGATTTGTTTTTCTCTTTTCACCCTTAAGTAAGCTACATTTGGTTTTAGAGGTAGATCTTAAATTTTAAAATAAAAAAGTTTTTGACCTTATGAAACCCCAAGACATCAAGCCAATATTATAAATGTGCATAATTTCAGTTTACTAGGTCATTTAGAGACTTCTGGAGGGTGTGGAAAGAAAAACAAACATTAGGAAATTATATTTTGTATTTTAATTAATCAAAACAAAAAGTCATTTTTTAAACATAAATGTTGGATAGTAATTAATCTATATAATCGATCTATCAAACTTAAGCGCACTTTCATTATCTGGTAAAAGTTTGGAAAAACTACTGTACAAGCAGTGTGAAGTCTTGAAGAGTCCGTGAAGGGACATTGGGTCTTCGACAGCCAAACATTTTCCCACCCCTGGGTTAAACACGCACTAAAAGAGAGAAACGTGTGATCAGCATAATGTATCGAAAAGGGAAAATGAAATGAAACAACGGCCTACAAGGATGGAATTACAGTGTGAAGCTACAACAAACAATATTAAGTATTTTATTGAAAACTATCATGGCACAAATTATGGGAATAGGATATTCTTGTGCCACAAATTCAGCACTAAATATTGGCACAGGTTTCAGAATTTGTGCCGTTATGTGTGCTGCCAGCAGCACCCACTGTTTTTGATGTTTTCACGAAAAATATGGTGGCACAAATTATGGGGATATGATTATCTTGTGGTACAAATTCAGCACTAAATATTGGCATAGGTTTCAGAATTTGTGCCGTTAGTCGTACTGCCAACTTCACGGACCTACCGTGGAGCTTTATATTGGCTTAACGTACTGAATAATGAGAAAGAAAGAAAGGAGCAGACATCCCTCTAGGTTGTAAAGGTCATGTAGGCCTAAGCCATGCCAATCTATCACCAAACAATGCGCAGGCCGCACACCACGAACTGTAGTCAGATGTTTTTGTTACTCCAACCAGTCAAGTGCAGTGCTAGCAAAACAGCGAGAGCGGCTAACTCTTCTGATGGCGCCTTTCTTGTTCCATGATGTTTCTGAGACGTGGTAGGTAAAACATGGAGATATACAATAATAGATCTGTATATATAATTGGGCACAATATATATATTCTTGAGCAATGATTATGAGCAGCATATTTAGACATTACAGGGCTAAATTGGTTAGCCCGTTACAAAGTATTATTTTTAGTATTAATTAACTTAATTATCACTAACTTAAAAATTAGTATTGTTAATAAGAATTAATATTTTGTAATATTTTCCAAAAAATGTTTGCAAATTATAGCATTTAGAGGACTATAAATTAAAAATGCGAATGTATTTTAGGTCATAAAATTCTACGAATCATGTGTCCTAACACCAAAAAGTCATTTGTTTGAATCCATTTCTTGCGATCTATTTTAACCATAGTTTCTGTAAAACCTGGCCACAAAATACCAAGTCCGAAAAAATTTATTGTCATTACCAAAGAAAATTCAGTATACTCATAGTTATAGTCATATATTGATTGATTTTTATTTGTGGCTCTAATTGACTGAATAAATAATCTCAAAAACTTCAACATTTTCTTACATATTTAATGTGGCTGACACAAAACTTTGTGTCATGAACTTTTCGCTTTGCGCAGCTATATAATTCTACATAATAGGTGCCTTATAGCATTTTCCCAACCAAGTCCTGTAGCCCAATTGGGTTATCAGCATTTAATAAGATTTAAGGATTATCTAGAGATAATATGGAAATTTAATTAAATGTACCCACATTTGCGTGGAGGATAAGTGGGAAAAAATTTAGAAAACACACTCTCATTGCACCTGTCTGGAATTTAAACCCTGACCTCAGTGTAGCCAGAAAACAAGAACCCGATATTTAGTTCACATGCCTATTGATCCGAGTACCAATTATATATGTATGGTACATTTAAGGTGACTCAACCAAACGGTCTGTTTTTGGTACAATATGACCAATAATTTTGATCAAATAAAAAGTGTATCGTTTCTAAACTAAATTTGGTTCGTCAATAGTAGTTACATTTATAGTGATAACGACTATGTTTGATATGTTTAGGCGTTCATATAAAAAATGCTACTAGTTTATAGGACCAAACTATTTGTTTAAAAAAATTGTGTACATTGATTATTAAAATATAACCGTTAGTTTGTATGGCCATTTTACTTTCAAAAATGTAAAATCATGATTACAAATTTGGAAAAAAACCACACTAATACAATTGTAATTCAATTTTAGCAAGATTTTACTTTTGGTAAAGTTTCAAACTGGACAGTAGATATGTCAAAGTGAACCTGTAATCACTTGAAATATAAAAAAAGCATTATTTATGATTAATTATAAATAATAAGCTACGTTAATAGTGTGTTTAAAATTATTTGTACTTGTATTTGTACATGAGTATATGTGGTTAATTATGGCTAAGCAATCTAAATGTATAGCAAAATTTATAAAATAAAAATTAATGATTCTTAACTAGTTCCGTACCCACCCCAAAATTGATTCTATTTGTTTTATATCTACCTACGGTCATTAGTCATCACATTATTTTCAGAATGGAATCAGTGGTGGTTCGTGTATAGGCAATACGGAACTGCAGCACCTCCTATTTCCACTTGATATGATTGATAACAATTAATTTAATGAGAACTTTTTTCTTTAATTTCTTATTTTTGTAGTACAATATATATTCCTTAAGCTTAGTGTCAGTACTTCAGTAGCCATCTTC